>CM056059.1:146979807-147270899 GCA_029574335.1 Rana kukunoris | reverse complement strand
AAGTTCTAGTCAGTGAGCGGGGCCGACGGAGACTGGAGAGAGGCGGGCAGTCAGTCAGTCAGTCACATTAGCGCGGGCGCTAATATATTAAAACGCTGAGAATTCCCGGCTGACAATGAAGAGCTGGAATGGAGATCGGGGGGATGGTGAGCTGGCAGATCGCCCATCTCACTACAAGGCTGCAAGTTCCCTCTAATCATCCTCTGTGCAGAGCAGCATGTAAGTACAGAGGAGGAGGGGGGTGCTGTGATTCGGGGACACAGGGTACGGGCATGTAGTGGAATCTGATGTACTGTCACCTGTGACAAGTCATAGTCACTGCAGGCAGGGACTGGGCTGTATGGAGGAGAAATATAGATCATCTCCTGTAGCATGTCCGCAGTCTCTGACCATCTCCTGTAGCATGTCTGCAGTCTCTGACCATCTCCTGTAGCATGTCTGCAGTCTCTGACCATCTCCTGTAGCATGTCCGCAGTCTCTGACCATCTCCTGTAGCATGTCCGCAGTCTCTGACCATCTCCTGTAGCATGTCCGCAGTCTCTGACCATCTCCTGTAGCATGTCCGCAGTCTCTGACCATCTCCTGTAGCATGTCCCGCAGTCTCTGACCATCTCCTGTAGCATGTCCGCAGTCTCTGACCATCTCCTGTAGCATGTCCGCAGTCTCTGACCATCTCCTGTAGCATGTCCGCAGTCTCTGACCATCTCCTGTAGCATGTCCGCAGTCTCTGACCATCTCCTGTAGCATGTCCGCAGTCTCTGACCATCTCCTGTAGCATGTCCGCAGTCTCTGACCATCTCCTGTAGCATGTCCGCAGTCTCTGACCATCTCCTGTAGCATGTCCGCAGTCTCTGACCATCTCCTGTAGCATGTCCGCAGTCTCTGACCATCTCCTGTAGCATGTCCGCAGTCTCTGACCATCTCCTGTAGCATGTCCGCAGTCTCTGACCATCTCCTGTAGCATGTCCGCAGTCTCTGACCATCTCCTGTAGCATGTCCGCAGTGGTGGTGGTGGTTTTAGGTTGTGGTGGTGGTGGTGGTGGTTGTGGTGGTGGTGGTTTTAGGTTTGTGTGGTGGTGGTGGTGTTGGTTTTAGGTTGTTGTTGTTGTGGTTTTAGGTTGTTGTTGTGGTGGTGGTTTTAGGTGGTTGTAGGTGGTGGTGGTTGTAGGTGGTTGTGGTGGTGGTGGTTGTAGGTGGTTGTGGTGGTGGTGGTTGTAGGTGGTTGTGGTGGTGGTGGTTGTAGGTGGTTGTGGTGGTGGTTGTAGGTTGTTTTGGAGGTTGTAGTTGTTGTTGTTGTTGTTTTTTAACTTTGGATAGTAAAATATTCTTCTTTTTTTTGCCAGTAAATCCCTTATACCACCTCTTCCTGTTTCTTGTCTGGTCATTAGTCTAGGCTTATGACATTGTGCACAGTCTCTCTCCCTCTCCCCAGATCAGGAGAACTGCAGGCCCCCGGGCCTCTCCCTTCCCCCAGATCAGGAGAACTGCAGGCCCCCGGGTCTTTCCCCCAGATCAGGAGAATGCAGGGCCGGGCCTCTCCTTCCCCAGATCAGGAGAACTGGGCCCCGGTCTTTAGATGGAGAACTGCAGGCCGGGCCTCTCTTCCAGATCAGGAGAATGCAGGCCCCCGGGCTCTCCCTTCCCAGATCAGGAGAAATGCAGGCCCCCGGGCCTCTCCCTTCAGTCAGGAGAAATGCAGGCCGGCCTCTCCCTTCCAGATCAGGAGAATGCAGGCCCCGGCCTCTCCCTTCCCAGATCAGGAGAACTGCAGGCCCCGGGCCTCTCTTCCAATCAGTGAGAACTGCAGGCCCCGGCCTCTCCCTTCCCCAGATCAGGAGAACTGCAGGCCCCCGGGTCTCCCTTCCCCAGATCAGGAGAACTGCAGGCCCCCGGGCCTCTCCCTTCCCCCAGATCAGGAGAACTGCAGGCCCCCGGGCCTCTCCCTTCCCCCAGATCAGGAGAACTGCAGGCCCCCGGGCCTCTCCCTTCCCCCAGATCAGGAGAACTGCAGGCCCCCGGGCCTCTCCCTTCCCCCAGATCAGGAGAACTGCAGGCCCCCGGGCCTCTCCCTTCCCCCAGATCAGGAGAACTGCAGGCCCCCGGGCCTCTCCCTTCCCCAGATCAGGAGAACTGCAGGCCCCCGGGCCTCTCCCTTCCCCCAGATCAGGAGAACTGCAGGGGGTTCCTTCCGATCAGGAGACCTGAGGCCCGGGTTCTTCCAGATCAGGAGAACTGCCCGTGGGGGGGATCAGGGCCTCCCCCCCCCCCCGGGGCCTCTCTTCCCCCTTTTCCTGCCCCCGGGCCTCTCCCTTCCCCAGATAGGAGAACTGCAGGCCCCCGGGCCTCTCCCTTCCCCCAGATCAGGAGAACTGCAGGCCCCCGGGCCTCTTCCCCAGATCAGGGAGACTGCAGGCCCCGGGGCTCTCCTTCCAGATCAGGAGAACTGCAGGCCCCCGGGCCTCTCCCTTCCCCCAGATCAGGAGAACTGCAGGCCCCCCGGGCCTCTCCCTTCCCCCAGATCAGGAGAACTGCAGGCCCCCGGGCCTCTGATCCTCTCAGGATTAGTGATAATCTGTCGGCCCTCAGTAGGGATGACTTTATAACCGAAGTCTGAGGACGGAGAAACTGTCCATCTTCATCATATGGGAGCTCTAATCCTGAATGCTGTCGGAGGGAAAATTCAGAACTACAAAATACCCCCCCACCCCACCCGGCCCTCCCTGCTTACCATGCTGATAGTTCCGTTTTATTTCAGGAGATCGCGGCTATTTCTGGCCTTGTCCAGCTAGTTGCACAATCTTACGGACGCTTTTATTTTGCCTGAAAGCGGAATACACTGAGATCTTGGCTCCCTGCACAAAGCCTGGAAGCTGCTCAGAAAAAAGAACTCTGTGGCCATCGGCATTCCTGAGAGCTTCCTGCATGGCTGTTCCTTCCACTGGGCAGGCAATATAATTACAGAGCACCGAGGTCGCCTCCTCCATTGTGTCCACCTATTCTGCCTGTGTTGGGTCCATCTCTATTGGGACACCGGCACAATTCTCTGTAGGCCACCAGAAGAAAATGAAAACAAAACAATCCAATCGGGCACGCCTTCCATAGACTCCCATGTTAAACGGTCAATTCTCCGGTGACTTTGGGGACCCGGTACTGGCCCGTTGTAGGTCCCCTGTACCTGGAGCTTGGCACACATGTAGCCCTATTTCTACTCTACACTTGTGCAAAGTTTGTTGTCTGGGGGGACCTACGACCGGGGAGCACCGATTTTTCAAAGCTGGGCACCCCTTCCATAGACTCCCATGTTAAACGTCAGTCTAGGCATGGACACAGTGAGGCATGCAGATGGACACCCTAGGCTTATACTGGAGTCGATACACTTTCCCATTTTTTTGTGGTAAAATTAGGTGCCTCGGCTTATACTCGAGTATATGCAGTAATTTTACCACAAAAAAACTGGGAAAACGTATTAACTTGAGTATAAGCCTAGGGTAGGAAATGCAGCAGCTACTCTAAGTGGTCAAGAGGGTCAGCAATGCCCATTTGCAGCCTCACTGTGCCCATTTGCATACCTGTCATGCAGTCAGTCAGCGGCTGTCAGTGTAACAAAGCCCCCACTCCTCCTCCTTAGTGATAGGCGGAACACTCAGTTTCCCAGCAGTGAGTCAGTGTCCCGCCTATCAAGGACGAGAAAGCCATGGACATGATCAAACACTGTCTTTCCTCCTCTCTGATGCTTTGCCCGGCTTTACCTGCAGCTGTCTTCCATGTGTTCTTTGTGACTCTTTCCACCTTTTAGATTTTCTTTCAGCAAGTGAAATGCTCAGTTGGATTGAGATCAGGTGATTAACTCGTCCATTGCAGAATATTCCACTTCTTTTCCTTCAGAAGCTCCTGGGTTGCTTTTGCTGTGTATTCTGGATCATTGGATGGCTCTTCACCAGTACAGATGGACAATCATTGGTCGACTCTGGGCTGACAGTACATCTTTAAACACTGCAGAATTCATCCGGCTGCTTCTGTCTTCTGTCACGTCGTTAATAACCACCAATGACCCAGTGCCACTGAAAGCCATGCATGCCCATGTCATCACACTGCAAGCTCCACAATGCGACCACAGATGACGTGTGCTTTGGATCATGAGCTCTTCCAAGCCCTCTCCTCACTTTTTTCTTCACGTCATTCTGGTACAGATTTAAAGCGGAGGTTCTGTCAATTTTTTTTCTTTTCTAAAAGCCAGCAGCTACAAATACTGCCGCTGCTGACTTTTAAAAAAAATGGACACTTGCCTGTCCAGCATGCCAGCGATGACATCAGCCAAAGATAAGCAATGGCTCGTCCCTCAGCTGCACCCGCCGCCATCCTCTGTTAGGGAATCAAGAAGTGAAAACGTTGCGACCGTCACTGGTCCCCGCTCTCTCCCGGGAACAGTGCGTTTCCCAGAAGACAGCAGGGTAGAGGAGTGTCTGCCACAGTTCCCTATTCCCAGAAGTGGGCACAGATTCCTGTCTTAGACAGGTATCTGCACCCCCCTTAATGGTGCCAAATGCGTCGGCATGAAATGACAGCCTTTCCCTCGGAATTACCTGCCGCCGTGCGGTGCGCAGGGAGAGGGTCGGAGGCTGCCGCCGTGCGGTGCGCAGGGAGAGGGTCGGAGGCTGCCGCCGTGCGGTGCGCAGGGAGAGGGTCGGAGGCTGCCGCCGTGCGGTGCGCAGGGAGAGGGTCGGAGGCTGCCGCCGTGCGGTGCGCAGGGAGAGGGTCGGAGGCTGCCGACAAGGCTGGGGACTTGTTACGTACTAGAAGTCATGACTAGAACAGAGAAATGGGGAAACACAGATTAGTGTCTATAGGGCCCCCCTAGGCTGAACAAGAAGTGCCAAAGAGCCACAGGTTGGACTTTCGGGCTCCCAGATATTATTTTTATTTATTTTTTAACAAGAGGGCTCCCAGTTATTTAGTTGTATATGATGGAGTGAGATGAAACTGTCTGACTTGTTTTGACATTTTATTGGGCATTCTGCACCTTTGTTCTTCCTACATGTCATCTTTTCTGAGGGAAAGGCTGTCATTTCATGCCGACGATCCCCTCTGGACTCACCACTGACGTTCCTCAACAAAGGGAAGCAGTCATATCGCGGAGCCCTTTAATTATCCACAAACGTGACCTGGCTCCCCCCCCCCCCCCCAAATTTCCTTCTGAAATGCAAATATTTCACATTTTTCTTCCAAGTTCAGGCTTGACTTTGTAGCAGCCTGCGATCACGACTATGGAAATCTGATGGCATACCGAGCGCACGTGATTGACGACCAACCGACGGCTCTAACTGTTCACAGATCTGCTGCAGGGTGGGAGGCTGTTGCTGTTATTCCTGCAAGTATATGCTTGTCCCTCTGCGATTTCTCCCTCATACTCGTACCAAATGCAGTCCGGACTTGTCGTTCCTCTGCCTTCTCTATCACTACAGGGAGGAGAAAAATGCTGATATGTATTGTAAATACCTCTGCTACCTGTATATGAGCAGAAGTATATAGACACCCATTAGAATGGAGTTCAGGGGTCTCCAGTGATCCTCCATCATACAAAGACATTGTAGACAGTTGTGATCTTCCATAGTTGCAAAGTTATATAGTTAGTCAGGTTGAAAAAAGACACAAGTCCATCCAGTTCAACCATAAAAAATATTATACAATCCCATATACCAGGGTTTGACAAAATTGGGGTGCCCGGTCGCAATTACGACTAAATTTAGCGACCTGGCGCCCGAGGAAGGAAGCTTAGGCCTGCAGAAGGCTGTGGCCTCAATTACCACCGGCCATAATTGAGGCCGTGGCTTTGCGGACTTCTTCAGGCCTAAGCATCCTTCTGTGATCTGGTGCCCTCTTGTGGTGGCCGTTGGCATTACAACTAAACCAGCAATTCTAATGGAGCTTCCCCACTGTTTTCACTGCCATCTCCTTCCCTCTACTTAGAATAAAAAATTATATATAATGTTTGAGTTTTCGAACACCCTAGAGAATAAAATGGCGTTTGTTGCAATACTTTGTCACACCGTATTTGCGCAGCGGGCTTACAAGCCCACTTTTTTGGGAAAAAATACACTTCTTTTTTTTTTTTTTTTTACAAATAAAAAATAAGACAACAGTAAAATTAGCCCAATTTTTTTTTTATATTGTGAAAGATAATGTTACGCCGAGTAAATTGATACCAGACATGTCACGCTTCAAAATTGCATCCGCTCGTGGAATGGCGACAAACTTTAACCCTTTAAAATCTCCATAGGCGACGTTTAAAAAATTCTACAGGTTGCATGTTTTGAGTTAGAGGAGGTCTAGGGCTAGAATTATTGCTCTCGCTCTACAAAATTCCTTCCTGAAAGAATCCAGGCCTTTCTTAACCAGTTAACCCCCGGACCATATTGCTGGCCAAAGACCAGAGCACTTTTTGCGATTCGGCACTGCGTCGCTTTAACTGATAATTGCGCGGTCGTGCAACAGGGCTCCCAAACAAAATTGACGTCTTTTTTTTTTTTCACAAATAGAGCTTTCTTTTGGTGGTATTTGATCACCTCTGCGGTTTTTATTTGTTGCGCTATAAACAAAAATAAAGCGACAATTTTGAAAAAAAAATATATATTTTTTTACTTTTTGCTGTAATAAATATCCCCCAAAAATATATATATATAAAAAAACATATTTTTTCCTCGGTTTAGGCCGATACGTATTCTTCTACCCATTTTTTGTAAAAAAAAAAAATCGCAATAAGCGTTTATTGATTGGTTTGCGCACAAGTTATAGCGTTTACAAAATAGGGGATAGTTTTATGGCATTTTTATTAATATATTTTTTTTACTAGTAATGGTGGCGTTCAGTGTTTTTTTTTTTTTTTTGGTACTGCGACATTATGGCGGACGCTTCGGACACTTTTGACACATATTTTTGGGACCATTGGCATTATTATAGCGATCAGTGCTATAAAAATGCATTGATTACTATAAAAATTCCACTGGCAGTAAAGGGGTTAACACTAGGGGGCAGGGAAGAGGTTAAGTATGTTCCTGGGCAGACGGGATTCATACCTGAACGCTCGACGGCTATCAATTTGCGCCGACTCTTCACTATCCTTCAAACTGGGGGACCCACGCCGGATACTCGGGTGGTGTTGTCCCTTGATACGCATAAGGCGTTTGACTCCATTGAATGGCCATATCTGGTGGCTGTCCTTGAGCGGCTGGGGTTCGGTTCTAGACTTATAAAGTGGGTTCAGATACTGTATGCTGAGCCAAGGGCCAGGATCAGTGTTGACAATACAATCACAGATTCATTCAGCATTGCGAGGGGCACTCGGCAGGGGTGCCCATTGTCGCCACTGCTGTTTACCCTGGCTATAGAGCCGCTGGCGGCTCTGCTGAGAGAGGATGGGGGTGTTTGGGGTTGTGCGGTCAATGAGTTGAAAGAAAAGACATCCCTATATGCGGATGACATGCTTATATACCTGTCCGACACGGAGGGTTCGTTGCCCAGGGCCCTGGACATTATCTCAGAGTTTGGTCAGTTTTGGGGATTTAAGGTGAATTGGAATAAATTTATTCTCTTCCCTTTTTGATCCTGCATATGTCCCAAGGCTGCCCCCGCTGATCGCTGTCAATACATTGTATGAACAGACGGTCAGCGTTTCTCTCCCTGACAGGACCGGGAACTGTGTGTTTTCACACACAGCTCCCAGTCCTCACTCTGTAACGAGCGATCCCATGTGGTCGGGGGCGAGCGGGGGGGCGCATGCCCCTAGTGGCTGCTGGGCGAGGCGACGTTATATTGCATGCTCTCGCCCAGCAGAGCCAACCTGCCGCCGTGAAACTGCGGCGGCAGGTGTGGAAGTGATTACAGCGGATCTCCGCCGTACAAAAAAATCTTGCCAGCAGCTAAAAATACTGCTTTTAATATTGGGACACTTACCTGTCCTGGAGTCCAGCGACATCGGCTGCAGAAGACGAGCAACCACTCGTCACTCTGCTGCCCCCACCGCCATCCTCGGTGAGGGAACCAGGAAGTGGAAGCATTGTGGCTTCACTACCTGGTTCCCTACGGCTCATGCGCGAGTTGCGCTGTGCTCACTGGCCTCCGCTGTGTTCTTGGGGAAGTGCCGCACTACCCAGCAGGTCTCTGCAGAGTGGACTTTCGGAAGTGGGTGCAAATACTGGTTTTGGATGGGTATCTGCACCCCCTCCCCCCTGAAAGGAACCAAATGTGACACCGGAGGGGCGGGGGGGGGGGTTCCACTTTAGGGTGGAGCTCTGCTTTAAAGCAATCTACTGAGCTTGCCAGATCCAGCTCTGGAGGGAGTCTATTCCACATTTTCACAGCTCTTACTGTGAAGAAACCTTTCCATATTTGGAGATGAAATCTCTTTTCCTCTAGACGTAAAGAGCGCCCCTGTGTCCTTTGTTTTGAACGTAATGGGAGAGCAGCTACATGGCAAATGAGGTTTATTATAGAAAAATTTAAAATAATGCATTTGGGTGGTAAAAAAAAATATGAATGGGGGAGAACCTCTGGGAAATCTAGGATGGAAAATGACCTGGGGGTCCTAGTAGATGATCGGCTCAGCAATGGGGAAGGGAAGAGGTAAGGTATGGGGAGGGAGGAGCTCATGTATGGGGGGGGAAACCTCTGGGGGAATCTAGGATGGAGAAGGACCTGGGGGTTCTAGTAGTAGATAGGCTCGGGTATGGGGTAGGGGGGAGCTCAGGTATGGGGAGAGAACCTCAGGGGGAATCCAGGATGGAAAAGGACCTGTGGGTCCTAGAAGATGATAGGCTCAGCAGTGGGGGAGGGAGGAGTTCAGGTATGGGGAGGGAGGAGCTCATGTATTGGGAGGGGGGGAACCTCTGGGGGAATCAAGGATGGAGAAGGACCTGGGGGTTCTAGTAGATGATAGGCTTAGCAATGGGGGAGGGAGGAGGTCTGGTATGGGGGAGGGAGGAGCTCATGTATTGGGGGGTGGGACCTCTGGGGGAATCTAGGATGGAGAAGGACCTGGGGGTTCTAGTAGTAGATAGGCTCAGGTATGGGGGAGGGGGGAGCTCAGATATGGGGAGAGAACCTCTGGGGGAATCTAGGATGGAAAAGGACCTGTGAGTCCTAGTAGATGTGCTCAGCAGTGGGGGAGGGAGGACCTCATGTATGAGGGAGGGAGGAGGTCAGGTATGGGGGAGGGAGGAGCTCATGTATTGGGGGGGGGGGGGTGGGGGGGGGGGGGGGACCTCTGGGGGAATCTAGGATAGAGGACCTGGTGGTCGTAGTAGATGATGGGCTCAGCAATGGGGGAGAGAGGAGGTCAGGTATGGGGGAGGGAGGAGCTCATGTATGGGGGGGGGAGCCTCTGGGGGAATCTAGGATGGAGAAGGACCTGGGGCTTCTGGTAGTAGATAGGTTCAGGTATGGGGGAGGAAGGAGCTCAGGTATGGGGGAGGAAGGAGCTCAGGTATGGGGGAAGGAGGAGCTCAGGTATGGGGAGGGAGAAGCTCATGTATTGGGGGGGGGGGGAAACCTCTAGGGGAATAAAGGATGCAGAATGACCTGGGGGTTCTAGTAGATGATGGGCTCAGGTATGGCGGAGGGAGGAGCTTGGGTATGGGTGGAGAACCTCTGGGGGAATCTAGGATGAAAAAGGACCTGAGGGTCCTAGTAGATGATGGGCTCAGCAATGACATGCAATGCCAAGCTGCTGCTAACAAAGCAAACAATATTGGCATTACAAAATGGGATCAACTCCAGAGATAAAACGATGGTTGTCCCTATGTACAAGGGACACAGCTTCGGTGTCCCCTCCCTGACAGGACGTGGATCTCTCTGTTTATATACAGAGATCCACGTCCTTGGCTGTGCGACGGCCGATCGCGGGTTCGTGGTGGACATCTCGGCCACCAGTTACACGCATCGGCATCTCAGCGACGCGGCGGGCACTCGAGCGCGTACCTCCCTGTGGCCGGAGGAGCCGAGGACATCAATAGATGTCCTCCCGGCATTGTAGAGCCACCTTATGGCCGTCAAAATACAATGGCCCGGGCTCAAATTGGTTAAGAAAGTAAAGATGAACCTCTAAGGCTCTGTTGACATCTTGTGGATTGCGATTGTCTCAGAACTGCTGCAATTCTTCCCCTGTTCCCATCGCTGCAAAACGTGCAACACGCTCTTGGATGCCATAATTCTTGGCGCACAAAAATGTGATGCGATTCAGACTCGGGTAATTGAGCAGCGCGATCATGGCGTAACGAGAGTTTAAAAAATATGCTGCGCTTTTTGCCCAGAAAGGAGAGCATTGGCTTCTTTTCAAGTGATAAACGCACATAGGGGGTGGCCCACAAAGTGACGAGCGGGAACTCTTGTTCCTCTGTGTGAATGGAGTCCAAAACGTGTTGTGACAACATTCGCAGAAATGTCGCATAGTCGCCGTGTACACAGAGATGTGTTATGAAAACAATCCTCAGATAGTCGGAGATTAAATGTGTGATTTACATTTTAGGTTTAAAGGAGAAGTACGGGGGAATGCTGGTCTGTTCGTTTCGCACTCCAGTTGTGACCTATTTTCAGCAGACAGCAGGCTGAGATCTGCTCTCTGCTGACGTCACCAATGTCAGGCCAGGCACTGCGTCATCCCGACCACGGAGTCTGGATTCGTCATGTGCCTGGACTGACACCCAGCTCAGCCTCTCAGTGAGCCGATGAGACCCTGAGCTGGCCGCCCTCTACACCACCCAGCGCTGTGAGGGCTTATTGACCCCACCTCTCTCCATAAAGAGGACCTGTCACAATAGATTCCTATTACAAGAGATGGTTACATTCCTTGTAATAGGAATAAAAGTGATGAAAAAAATGTAAATGTTAATTTTTTTATTATTTTACACTTTTTTTTATTAAAACTTTTAATTCATGAAAAAAGGCGCGTTGAAAAATGTATTGCGCAAATACCATGCAAAATAAAAAGTTGCAATGACCGCCATTTTATTCCGTAGGGTGCCTGCTTAAAATAACCTATATATTGTTTGGGGGTTCTGAGTAATTTTCTAGCAAAAAAATTGAGAAGTGCGTAGTGCCAGAATAGGCACGGTAGGGAAGTGGTTTTAACCACTTCAGGACTGCCTAGCGTTGATATACGTCGGCAGAATGGCACGGCTGGGCACAGGCACGTTCCTATATGTCGCCTTCAAAGCGGAGTTCCACCCAGGAAAACATTTGACCATATAGCTTAAAAAAATTAAATAAAAAAAAAGTGAAAAAAAAAAAAAAAACTCACCCGAAATACCTGTTGCTATGCGGAAGTCCGTAATCTGCCTCTTCCACACCGCGGTGCCTTTTCTTCTTGTCCTTCTCCTTGTGAATGGGGCGCGCTGCTTTCTGGGAACTGTGTGTGTTCTCAGAGAGCAGCCGCCCATTCACAAGCCAGCGTGAGACTCACGCAGGCGCAGTAGGAAATGGGCAGTGAAGCCGTACGGCTTCACTGCTTGTTTCCCATAGTGTGAATGGCGGCGCGGGACCTGGATCGATCGTGGGACCGGCATCGGGGGGGCCATCAGCACGGGCAAGTAGGACAAGGTAAGTGTCCTTATTTACACTGTTAGTAGCTGCTGACTTTAAAAAAAAAAAAATTGCGGCTGGAACACCCCTTTAAGAGCCCAGCTGTAGGTCGCGCACGTCCGGCTGCGCGCTCGCAACCCGGTTTGAAGCTCCGTGACCGCGCCCGCGATCACCGCCGGTGTCCCACGATCGGGTCACAGGAGCTGAAGAATGGGGAGAGGTGAGTGTCTTCTCTGTGGCAGTGTCAGTGATCGTCTGTTCCATGTTATAGGGAACGATGATCAGTGACGTCACAACTACAGCCACGCCCCCCCTAAAGTTAGAATCGTTCCCTTAGGGCACACTTAACCCATACAGCGCCCCCTAGTGGTTAACCCCTTTCAGTGCCAGTGTCATTTTCACAGAAATCGGTGCATTTTTATAGCACTTTTTGCTGTGAAAATAACAATGGTCCCAAAAATGATGTCAAAAGTGTCCAATGTGTCCGCCATAATGTTGCAGTCTCGAAAAAAAAAAACCTTGATCGCCGCCTCTACTAGTTAAAAAAAAATATATATATATTAATAAAAATGCCATAAAACTATCCCCTATTTTGTAAACGCTGTAACATTTGCGCAAACCAAACATTTGCGCAAAGCAAACATTTGCGCTTATTGCGTTTTTTGTTTTTTTTCTTTTACCAAAAATAAGTAGAATATGTATCGTCCTAAACTGAGGATTATTTTTTTGTATATATTTATATATCCTTTTTTTGAGGGGAGGGGGGGGGATATTTATTATAGTAAAAAATATTGCATTTTTTTTTTCAAAATTGTCGCTCTATTTTTTTTTTTATAGCGCAAAAAATAAAAACCACAGAGTTGATCAAATACCACCAAAAAAAATCTCTATTTGTGGGGGAAAAAAGGACGCCAATTTTGTTTGGGAGCCACGTCGCACAAACGCGCAATTGTCAGTTAAAGCGATGCAGTGCGGAATCGCAAAAAGGGGCCTGGTCCTTTTTACCTGTATAATGGTCCGGGTCTTAAGTGGTTAAAGAGAACATTGGCAAAATCCTAGCTTTCTTTTCCATAGACTCAGATTTATGGGCATTAAGTGGGAACTATAGGAGTCTAGGGGGAAAATCCCACGCATGGGGGTGAATGGCGGGTGAAATCCGAGACACTTGGCGGTCATGCTGTGTCTCCTACGCCATTTCATGTTCGGCTGCACTGGACTTTTTTTTATTATTTGGATTTTGCAAAACAACCGGAATAATCCGATTTATAATGGAGAAACTGTTGGTGGATGATGGTCGATTTCCCAGCCCCCCCTTTACCCTTTATGTCAAGCGGTCATATTTTTAGCCCTCAGAGGGCGAGTTGGTGAGCTGCTGTCATTTAGCACCTTTCCAAATACAGAGCTCTCTGCCATCAATGGTTTCCCAGCAGCAATGACGAAGGCTGTAATTGCGTTTGACTTGCATTGTGTGTTATTTACTGTCATCAGCCGGCTGCCCCCCTCCCCCCTCCTTTTCTTCCTCGGTATCGGTTGCGGCTCGCACACACAGTAGTCAGGGGAGTGATATCCAGAGTTGGGTCTCATCCAGACAGCAGGAAGCTGCAATAAAACCGGCGTGATGCCACGCAAAAGAAAAAAGATGGCGGCCGAGCGTCCGTGTTGTATGTGGTGCTACGTGGCTGAGCATTCTCTGGAGAAAACATTCACCCATGTCTTATTTCCGAAGCTCCCCTTATACGTGGGATGGTTTTTTATCTACTTGGCTAAGACGTTGGCCAGAATTTAGCCTTTAGATCTACTACTAGAGACATCCAGTCTGATTATTGTAATCGCTGAGACCGCGCAATGATTGGCCGTCACCTTCTCTATTCTGTGAATAGGTGTTCCTGTCGGCAGCGTACCGTTTTTGTTATAAACAAATGTCTCTGAACTTTCTGCTCGCTGTCCTTGACTCTCTGCAACGTGTTAATTTTTAATATGATTTGCAAGAAAAAAAATCGTTAGAACCTCTTGTGCTGGGAGAGTAAACGCCTTATCACCAGCAGACATACGCACGTCGCACAACGCACATCACACCTTGCCTAACCCGAGGAGCTAAAAATACCCGACGGATAAAGAGTCCTCTCCGATTAAACACCATCCTCCATCCATGTGGCTGTCGCCTTCAGGTTATGTAAGAATGTCCCTTACATTGGTGATCAGTGAGAAGAATGTCCCTTACATTGGTGATCAGTGGGAAGAATGTCCCTTACGTTGGTGATCAGTGGGAAGAATGTCCCTTACGTTGGTGATCAGTGGGAAGAATGTCCCTTACGTTGGTGATCAGTGGGAAGAATGTCCCTTACATTGGTGATCAGTGGGAAGAATGTCCCTTACGTTGGTGATTAGTGAGAAGAATGTCCCTTACGTTGGTGATCAGTGAGAAGAATGAATGTCCCTTACATTGGTGATCAGTGGGAAGAATGTCCCTTACGTTGGTGATTAGTGAGAAGAATGTCCCTTACATTGGTGATCAGTGGGAAGAATGGCCCTTACATTGGTGATCAGTGAGAAGAATGTCCCTTACATTGGTGATCAGTGAGAAGAATGTCCCTTACATTGGTGATCAGTGAGAAGAATGTCCCTTACATTGGTGATCAGTGAGAAGAATGTCCCTTACATTGGTGATCAGTGAGAAGAATGTCCCTTACATTGGTGATCAGTGAGAAGAATGTCCCTTACATTGGTGATCAGTGAGAAGAATGTCCCTTACATTGGTGATCAGTGAGAAGAATGTCCCTTACATTGGTGATCAGTGAGAAGAATGTCCCTTACATTGGTGATCAGTGAGAAGAATGTCCCTTACATTGGTGATCAGTGAGAAGAATGTCCCTTACATTGGTGATCAGTGAGAAGAATGTCCCTTACATTGGTGATCAGTGAGAAGAATGTCCCTTACATTGGTGATCAGTGAGAAGAATGTCCCTTACATTGGTGATCAGTGAGAAGAATGTCCCTTACATTGGTGATCAGTGAGAAGAATGTCCCTTACATTGGTGATCAGTGAGAAGAATGTCCCTTACATTGGTGATCAGTGAGAAGAATGTCCCTTACATTGGTGATCAGTGAGAAGAATGTCCCTTACATTGGTGATCAGTGAGAAGAATGTCCCTTACATTGGTGATCAGTGAGAAGAATGTCCCTTACATTGGTGATCAGTGAGAAGAATGTCCCTTACATTGGTGATCAGTGAGAAGAATGTCCCTTACATTGGTGATCAGTGAGAAGAATGTCCCTTACATTGGTGATCAGTGAGAAGAATGTCCCTTACATTGGTGATCAGTGAGAAGAATGTCCCTTACATTGGTGATCAGTGAGAAGAATGTCCCTTACATTGGTGATCAGTGAGAAGAATGTCCCTTACATTGGTGATCAGTGAGAAGAATGTCCCTTACATTGGTGATCAGTGAGAAGAATGTCCCTTACATTGGTGATCAGTGAGAAGAATGTCCCTTACATTGGTGATCAGTGAGAAGAATGTCCCTTACATTGGTGATCAGTGGGAAGAATGTCCCTTACGTTGGTGATTAGTGAGAAGAATGTCCCTTACATTGGTGATCAGTGAGAAGAATGTCCCTTACATTGGTGATCAGTGAGAAGAATGTCCCTTACATTGGTGATCAGTGAGAAGAATGTCCCTTACATTGGTGATCAGTGAGAAGAATGTCCCTTACATTGGTGATCAGTGAGAAGAATGTCCCTTACATTGGTGATCAGTGAGAAGAATGAATGTCCCTTACATTGGTGATCAGTGAGAAGAATGAATGTCCCTTACATTGGTGATCAGTGGGAAGAATGTCCCTTACGTTGGTGATTAGTGAGAAGAATGTCCCTTACATTGGTGATTAGTGAGAAGAATGTCCCTTACATTGGTGATCAGTGGGAAGAATGGCCCTTACATTGGTGATCAGTGGGAAGTGATGCTGTTTCTTGTAATATGTAGGAACCATTAAATGGGAGGTCAGTAGGCCATGATGGGTCAAGGAACCCGTTACACCCCCTGGAGGAACTTTGGTTGAGAGTGGCCTTCAGAATGTCTGTTGCATGTTGGGAAGTCTCTCTAGCTCTACAACCGTCCTCTTTTCTGCCAATCATTATCCAGTAGATGATGAAGGTTGAGCTCCCCCACTTTCTTGCAATTAATTATTTAATCTGGACATTTTATTGGTCAGTTTTTCTCAATTGGAATTTATCTCGGGAAGAGGAAGAGTTCTCTGCGTTTGGCCATCATGGAGGTAAAGATGAACGCCATGACCAAATACAAACTCTTCTCTGCCAGAGATTTCTCTATTCGGCCGCTTTGCGTTTCCCCCACCAGATGTCTCGGCAAGATCTACGGCTTCACTTTTCTATGTTTCAGTCAAATCGATATCGCCAGATAATTGGAGTTCACAATTGCGGAAACTTCATGACTCTTCCGTCTGACTCGGCCAATAGGAAATAAGATTGATCCTGAATGGGTATTATTCCTCCCACCTGTTACTACATTCATGTCCTGGAAAGAGTTGAGTTTATTTTTAAGTTGCCTTTGCTGTGGTTTGATATTGGTTCAGATGTCTTTTTACCGGCGACAGCCAAGGAACCCGGACTGAACCCGGACTGGTGGGATATTTGAGCATTTCTGTGGCTCTTCAGTAGTGATTTCAGGGCACAGCAAAAGATGAAATGGTGTATTTACAGATTTGATTGAGGTTGCATGTAAAAGTAGTACATTTAGACTTTCCACAAGATTTTGGAGGGTGACTGATAAATTGTGCCCATTTGTGAGGTCAGGTACTGATGTTTGATGAGAAGACTTGGCCCAATTGCTGGGCTCCAAACAAAAGCCCTTCTTCACAATCTGTGTTCCAGTTCATCCCAGTAGGGATGAGGTCAGGGCTCTGTGCAGGACACACGTTCCTCCACACCAGACTGGTCACACCATGACTTCATGGAGGTGGCTCCACTCTTCTGGGAAGGCTCCTCAATTTTTTTTAGAGTGTGTCCAATCGGCCAAAGTAACATTCTTGGAGTCGGGTACTGTAGTTGAATGAGAAGACCTGGCTCACCATTAGAGTTCCAATTCATCCACCAAGGGTGTTCAGTAGGGATGAGGTTCCTCCACATCAAACTGGCCACATCATGTCTGTTTAAAGCTGGTTCTACTGTTCTGGAAAGGCTTCCCCCAAAAGTTTGCAGTGTGTCCAATCAGCCATAGAAATTTTTTTGAGGTCCTGATGTTGGACGAAAAGACCTGGCTCACCATCAATGTTCGTGTTCATCCCAAAGGTGTTCAGTAGGGATCCTTAGGGTTTTATGAGGGACACTTGAGTTCCTCCACATCAAACTGGTCACTCCATGTATTTATGGAGCTGGTTATACCCTTCTGGGAAAGCTAGCAACGTTTTGGAGTGTATCTGTGGGAATGTGTGCAGTCAGCCAAAGCAAGATTTGTGAGGTCCGGTACTGATTTTGAATGAGAAGACCTTGCTCACTATTGGCATTTCAAGTCATCCCAAAAGTGTTCAGAAGGGTTGAGGTCAGGACACTGGAGTTCAACCCTACTGAACACCTTTGGGATCAATGTGGACACTGATGGTGAGTCAGGCCTTTTTATCCAACATCAGTACCGGACCTCGAAAATTTTCCTTTGATTGGACAAACTGCAAAATTTTGGATAGGGAAGCCTTTTCAGAATAGTGGAACCAGCTCCATAAGGCATGGTGTGACCAATTTGGTGTGGATGAACTCCAGTGTCCCGAGCTCAACCCTACTGAACACTTTTGGGATGACTTGAAATGCCAATAGTGAGCAAGGTCTTCTCATTCAACATCAGTACTGGACCTCACAAATCTCGCTTTGGCTGACTGCACACATTCCCACAGATACACTCCAAAACGTTGCTAGGTCAGGGCTTTATGAGGAACACTTGAGTTCCTCCACATCAAACTGGTCAATCCATGTCTTTATGAAGCTGGCTTTGTACACTTGGAGGGGAGGGGCAGTCATGTCTTTATGGAGCTGGCTTTTTACACATGGGGGGTGGGCAGCAAAGTCATGCTGGAACAGAAAAGGGTCTTTATCAAACTGTTACCACAAGATTGGAAGAGCACAGTTGTATCCAATGTCTTTTCTATGATGTAGCATTAACAGGAGCCTTCAGGTACTGATGTTGGATTAGAAGATTTGGCTCACAATCCGTGTTGCAATCCATCCCAAAGGTGTTCAGTGGGGTGCTTAAGTTCCTCTACCTATCACACTATATGAGCTTTTTAGACATGTCATTCCAAAACCTTGGCCATTATAGCGTGCCCCCCCCCCCCCCATTAATATGGAGTTATGTTCCCCCTATAATGGCCATTAGTATGGAGTGGTGCCCCCCCACATCATGGCCATTAATATGGAGTGGTGCCCCCCCCCCCACACACATCATGGCCATTAATATGGAGTGTTGTCCCCTCCCCATCATGGCCATTAATATGGCCTTGTCCTCTCCCAAACATGGCCATTAATATGGCCTTGTCCCCTCCCCATCATGGCCATTTAATATGGCCTTGGCCCCTCCCCATCATGGCCATTTTATATGGTCTTGTCCCCTCCCCATAATGGCCATTTAATATGGCCTTGGCCCCTCCCCATCATGGCCATTTAATATGGCCTTGGCCCCTCCCCATCATGGCCATTTAATATGGCCTTGTCCCCTCCCCATCATGGCCATTTTATATGGCCTTGTCCCCTCCCCATCATGGCCATTTTATATGGTCTTGTCCCTTCCCCATCATGGCCATTTTATATGGTCTTGTCCCTTCCCCATCATAGCCATTTAATATGGCCTTGTCCCCCCCCACACATCATGGCCATTTAATATGGCCTTGTCCCCCCACACATCATGGCCATTTAATATGGCCTTGTTCCCCCACACATCATGGCCATTTAATATGGTTAATCTCAACCTTCATTACAGCCACAAATTGGGCTTCTGTCAGGGAGGGAGCAGAGAAGATGGAAAGCAAGAATTAGAATCTGGATTATATTCACATTTCAGTATCCTTTCACTGAAGAACCTGATGGGGGGTATTTGGGCTGAATGATTGGATGGATCTGTATTTAGTTTAATGCTTCAGATTTCTCCTTAAACATTTTATGTCCGTATTCTTCCATTGGTCCATTTTTGATGAACCCATAAACAGACCTGGAACTCAGGTTTTATCTCCTTTTGTATGGCAGGTAATGTAAGCTTATATTCTCCTCATAATGCATGTTTATGAGACATGATTTTGTTGTGGCTTCCAGCCCACTACCATGCAGCAGGGGTGCCATTAATTGACCAGCTACTGCAAGTGAAAGCATGGCGACCTCCATTATATTATTGATGTGACTAAATCTACACCTGGACGTTCCTCTGACATGCGCTTTCTCCTCTTTTTTTTCTTTTCAGACGTTCCCCCGGCCGAGCAGGAAAAGTTGTTTGTCCAGAAGCTGCGCCAGTGCTGCGTCCTTTTCGACTTTGTCTCTGACCCCCTGAGTGATCTAAAATGGAAGGAGGTAAAGAGGGCGGCCCTGAGCGAGATGGTGGAATACATCACACACAACCGCAACGTCATCACAGAGCCCATCTACCCAGAGGTGGTTCATGTGGTGAGTCCAGGCCTTGGCCTGATTGGTCCGGGTTCTCGTTATGTTTCCAGGTTTATTGTGATCTCCAGCCTTTCCCTGACCTGATTAGATATTCGGTGTATTAAGACGTATTTCCCAAAGCTGACATCTCAGCGAGTCCGACCGCTACCGAGAAATAGACTTTTCCCGGTAGCTCAAAATAAAAAAGTTTATTGCACCTACCCGTTCTTCAGACTTTTCCCTAAAACTTCAGAGCTCCTTCCACCAATCAGATTCTGGGCTTCCTGGTATGTGGGAGAGTATGGTGATACTTTACTGTGACGAACCCAGGACTATGTCTGCTGTCAATGCTTTCTCTGTCCACAACCAGCACTGTCCAAGACTCTCCAGCCCCCCCCCCCCAGTCACCAGACAACGCCTCAGTGTAGGGTAAAAACCAGCAGACTCACTTTATTCAAGCACCTGTTTTACAGATAAATCACTCCGACACTCCCCACCACCCTTGGTTTCAGGGCAGATTAAACTGTCCAATGACAATAGACACACAGGTCAGGTGTGTTCAAACTTCTCATCAGTAAACGGTCTGATCAGCAGGGGGGCTGCTGGAGGAGGCCCCCCCTCCCTCTTTCCTCACAGCAAACACACTTGCACATCCCATAATAGTCAAGGCAGACACCACAATAGACAATAGAATACAGTCACTGGACCCCCCCCCCCCCTCCTACCTGGGACAACTGCTCTGCCCTCCCACATATATTTCCCTCCGTGGTTCCTACATTACAATTATGCCGCGGACCCTCGAGGTCCTCTGCTCCGCGACCCCTGTACAGCTCACCCTAGTACACACCTTTGCCCACTCACTCCTCCCGACTGATACTGACGTCACCTCTTCTGTCGTTAGAAAACATCAATATGTGATCTCTCATATCCAGGCCGTAGGAGGTGGGCCTCAAACCCTGTTGGTCGTTTACCTTGATCTCATTCCATATACTCTTTACGTGACCTACCTTCACGTGCGTAAACGATCGGTCTGGAACGTTATATGCAAATGTTATATTGTACGACTTCATATGTTTGTTATATATTCAACTCCTTTGTAGTAGCGGCTGCGTCCGCATTTATACTTTTACCTTATCTTTTACCTGTTTTCATTGCATTGTATACCATGTATTGTTATCTTTTGGTACAATAAAATTTATTGCAACAAAAAATAGAATACAGTCACACCCCAAACCATCCCAGCAAAGAGTCCACAACAGCATGAGACAACACACAATATATACATATATAGAACATTGAGTCTGACTTGTACAGATCATAGTGGTGTTCTCATTCACCCTGGGCTCCTATTAGAGACACAGGGGTATCTACACATAAGAGGGTCCGGGGAAGCTGGACACGGAGCCTCCAGAGCTCTCCAAGGCAAGCTGAGTTGCACAAACCCCCCACTATGATCTATGCTAGTCAGAGTCAATGGTATATGTGCGTGTGTGTATGTGCGTGTGTGTATGTGCATGTGTGTATGTATATGTGTGTGTATGTGTATATATATATATATATATATATATATATATATATATATATATATGTATGTATATATAATATAATATATATTAGGGCTGGGAATTAAGATTTTCAGCAAATCGATTTTTTTTTTCTTTTTTTCCCATCACGACCGGCCCTGACACCCTGAGGAGCTGCCTGCAGCAGTTTTTAAGTGAGGCCGCGGCTTCAGCCTAGTCCACGAGGCCGGACCCCGCAGACTAGTCTGAACCTAGTCCGAACCTTCAGCCTTGCCTAAAAACTCCTGCCCACAGCTTCTCAGGACCGGCGCGGTGTCCATAAAAAAAAAAAAACTTGCTTTGAATCGTGAATCTCGTGTGTGTGTGTGTGTGTGTTTTTTTTATCGCAGATTTTTTTTGGAGAAAATTTTCCAGCTCTAAAAAAATATAAAAAAATTATATATATACACACATTTTTAAGCAATGGCCTTTGAGAGGGGGGCAAAAAAACTTTTACATTTTAATGCCCAAAAACACAATATAATACACATTTTTTTGGTAAAATGTAAGAGGTGTAAATGGATACCAAACCTTTCACGCCCGCTAGCTGCTGCCATAACCCTGTTTTTTTATTTATTGATGGGAATTGTAGTTCTATGCCCTTGGAGGACCAGAGCGATTTCCGACATCCCTTCAGCCTTCCAGTCTTAAAGGGAATTTTTTTTTTTTCTCAAAGGCTAACTTTTATTTATATATATATTTGCTCCATAAACGGAACCTGCCATGCTTATTTCTATTACAAGGGCTGTTTACATTCATTGTAATAGGAATACAAGTAATCCCTATGCAGCATCACAGGCCTCCTCAGACCCCCGTCAAGAGCACTGTGTGCATTACAGGCCTCCATAGACCCCCCCGTCCAGAGCACTGTGTGCATTACAGGCCTCCATAGACCCCCCGTCCAGAGCACTGTGTGCATTACAGGCCTCCTCAGACCCCCGCCCAGAGCACTGTGTGCATTACAGGCCTCCTCAGACCCCCGTCCAGAGCACTGTGTGCATTACAGGCCTCCTCAGACCCCGTCCAGAGCACTGTGTGCATTACAGGCCTCCTCAGACCCCCGTCCAGAGCATTGTGTTCATTACAGGCCTCCTCAGACCTCCTCCAGAGCACTGTGCAGCATTACAGGCCTCCTCAGACCCCTGTCCAGAGCACTGTGTACATTACAGGCCTCCATAGACCCCCCCCCGTCCAGAGCACTGTGTGCATTACAGGCCTCCTCAGACCCCCGTCCAGAGCACTGTGTACTATACAGGCCTCCTCAGACCCCCGTCCAGAGCACTGTGTACATTACAAGGCCTCCTCAGACCCCCGTCCAGAGCATTGTGTGCATTACAGGCCTCCTCAGACCCCCGTCCAGAGCATTGTGTGCATTACAGGCCTCCTCGGACCCCCGTCCAGAGCATTGTGTGCATTACAGGCCTCCTCAGACCCCCGTCCAGAGCATTGTGTGCATTACAGGCCTCCTCAGACCCCCGTCCAGAGCATTGTGTGCATTACAGGCCTCCTCAGACCCCTGTCCAGAGCACTGTGTGCATTACAGGCCTCCTCGGACCCCCGTCCAGAGCACTCTGCACATTACAGGCCTCCTCGTACCCCCGTCCAGAGCACTGTGTGCATTACAGGCCTCCTCGGACCCCTGTCCAGAGCACTGTGTGCATTACAAGCCTCCTCGGACCCCTGTCCAGAGCACTCTGCGCATTACAGGCCTCCTCGGACCCCTGTCCAGAGCACTGTGCGCATTACAGGCCTCCTCGGACCCCTGTCCAGAGCACTCTGCGCATTACAGGCCTCCTCGGACCCCCGTCCAGAGCACTCTGCGCATTACAGGCCTCCTCGGACCCCTGTCCAGAGCACTGTGCGCATTACAGGCCTCCTCGGACCCCTGTCCAGAGTGACTTAATTTGTATCTGAGTTTGTTCAAACCTTAATTCCATGAATAAAAAATTTACACCAAATCCCGTCTGTTTTAGTTTGCAGTGAACATGTTCCGGACATTACCCCCCTCCTCCAACCCCACCGGTGCCGAGTTTGATCCGGAGGAAGATGAGCCGACGTTAGAAGCCGCGTGGCCACACCTACAGGTATGTACCTCCCATCTTATTTATTTTTTACCGTTCAAGCTGCGCTGTTTTGCATTTCTTAAACATATCTTAAAGGTTTGTTCATACGGAAGTTTAGTGGCTCCAGGTGTAAAATTCTTAACACATTGTGGCGCCCTAGAAGCTGCAAGGTGATGCACACCGCCGCCAATGCAATTTAACTGATTTAAGTGAATCGGCCAAAGAATAAGTGGAGCAACACACCACATCTCAAATGAATTAAAGAAAATAGATTAAGTGGTATTTTAAGGTGCCGGAAACATATACACACATATATATATATATATATATATATATATTACAAATAATTTTTATTGAATGCAATCGCTAGAATATATAGCTTCTTCAGGAGATTTGCAATTGTCTGTGTACAGTGTATTCACTGTAATGGATAAAGAAATGCATAAGACCAGATATAATGATGAAAAATAATGACTAAATGTCCTCGATCAATCATCTTATAACAAGGAGAAGAAAAAAAAACACCTAAAATTGCACAGGATCGACGAACTGGTAAGAACAATTCCAGTCAATCCTGTGCAATTTTTTTTCTGTTCTTGTTTTAACCACTTGCCAACGGCCACCTGTACATACCGTATAGGTCGGCAGAACGGCATGGCTGCGCAAAGCAACATTTCTGTTCATTGCTTTGAATTTTCCGCCGTACGGGGACGTGCGCACCCCTACCGCATGCTCTGTGACCGCAGACTCAATGTCCGCCGTTGTCCCGCGATCGTGTCACGGAGCTGTAGAATGGGGAGCGGCCAGTGTAAAGAAGGCATCTCCCTGTTCTTCTTAGTGACAGGACACTGATCGTCTGCTCCCTGTCATCGGGAGCAGTGATCTGTCGTGTCACAGTAAGCCCCACCCAACAGTTAGAATCCCTCCCTAGGACACACTTAACCCCTTCCTCTCCCCTAGTGGGTAACTCTTTTCCTGCCAGTGACATTTACACAGTAATTTTTATAGCAATGATCGCTGAATAAATGACAACAGTCGCAATAAGCGTATAGTGATTGGTTTGCGTAAAATTTATAGCGTTTACAAAAATGTGGATAGTTTTATGGCATTTTTAAATAATTAAAACATTTTTTACTAGTAATGGCGGCGATCAGCGTTTTTTTTTTTTATCATGACTGCGACATTATGGCGGACACATCGGACACTTTTGACACATTTTTGGGACCATTGTCATTTATACAGCAATCAGTGCTATAAAAATGCACTGATTACTGTGAAAATGACACTGGCAGTGAAGGGGTTAACCACTAGGGGGGCACTGTAGGGGTTAAGTGTTCCCTGCATAGTGTTTCTTACTGTAGGGGGGATGGGCTCGGTGTCACATGATGCTGATCTCCGATCCGAGTACACAGAGCGGAGATCATTGTCACTAGTCAGAGCGGGGAGATGCTTATTTACATGGGCATCCCCCCGTTCCATACCTCCGTGAGACGGTCGTTGGGATCCCCGTGGCGATCAAGTCTGCGGGACCTGCGGTCCGATTTACCGATAAAGAGGCAGGGCGCGCTCACGACAATGCGGCAGGCATTTAAAGGGCCACGTACATGTACGTGATAATGCCTGTCCGTGCCATTCTGCCGACGATATATATACAGTGGGTGGTTCTTAAGCGGTTCAAAATCCCCTTATTCCATTTGCTGCCAATACAAGTGAATGATTGGCTGTACGCTTCCGCGCTCCAGTGAGTGGTGACAGCTTCGGTGTCGGTGCTTTCCCCTACATCATATATGGTGCATTCAGGGAGAAGCCGCCTAGGACCTCGCTAGCGTTTCCCTGAGTGCGGCCTCGTACCGTCATCCACTTCTATTGGCCCCCGTACTCGGCACCCCCCGGGAGCCAGTCAGCATTGGATGTTTTATGCCTCGGCACAAGAGCTGCTAAGCATCCCATGTATTTACATAAGCACCAGAGTTGGACCCGTTGCACCCAGTAACAGAACTGCTCAGACACCCCCCCCCCCTTTCTCCTCCCCCTTTCATCCTTTCTGTGGGGGGGATTGTGATGAGGACTGTGGCTTGGCTGTGAGAACCTGAAGCAGCGTTTTCACGGAGTGTTATGTACGTCACTACAGCTTCTATAAACTACAAAGAGGGGAAAACGCACGCATGGGAGTTCATCTCCTGATGGGATCATGGCGCCACCTGGTGGCACAAAACAGAAGCTGCACTGCACAGGCCAAGCTGGCCGCAAACTGAGCGAATGTTTGGCCTGTTCCTGATGGACATGCCGATTTTCACTTCATGAGCGGTCCTGTTCACCCATCCCCCCTCACCTCGACCTTTCATTGAGAAATCAAATGAGCCGTGCAGGAAATTGTCGGGTGACCAGCGGCTGCATCCAGTCAGAATACAATGGCCGACAGATTGGCCTGCAGATTTAACCATTCATCTTGTACAGTGTAGATGGAGAAATCTGTTCTATTTCTTTTTGCTCAGCCTGAAGATCGGCTATCAAAAGGCTCGTACACAATTGTGTGGTGGAAGGGTTTTGTCTGATGATACGCTCCATCGGCAATTGTCGGAAATTCTGACAACAAATGTTGGATAGCCATGCTCCTATATTGTCCGACAGCAAATATGTGTTGTCGGATCATCCGATCATGTGTACTAAAATCCAAAGAACAAACGCGCATGCTCAGAAGCAATGCTCACCATAACACAACATTAGCAGAAGTTGCCCAAAGGGTGGCGCTAAAGAGCCATAAAACCACGTAGTTTCCTCTATGTTGGCTGAAAAAATTCTGCCATCTGTATGCAGAGCAGGTGAATGGGCTCAGGTAAGTAAAACGGGGGGGGGGGGGGGGTCATTCATTCTTGTATGTTCCCCCCCCCACCCTCTTGTATGTCCCCCCCACCCTCTTGTATGCCCCCCCTCGTATGTTTCCCCCCCCTTCTTGTATGTTTCCCCCCCTTCTTGTATGTTTCCCCCCCCCCCTTCTTGTATGTTTCCCCCCCCCCCCCCCTTCTTGTATGTTTCCCCCCCCCTTCTTGTATGTTCCCCCCCCTCTTGTATGTTCCCCCCCCCCCTCTTGTATGTTTCCCCCCCCTCTTGTATGTTTCCCCCCCCCCTCTTGTATGTTTTCCCCCCCCTCTTGTATGTTTCCCCCCCCCTCTTGTATGTTTCCCCCCCCCCCCTCTTGTATGTTTCCCCCCCCCCCCCCCTCTTGTATGTTTTCCCCCCCCCTCTTGTATGTTTCCCCCCCCCTCTTGTATGTTTCCCCCCCCCTCTTGTATCTTTCCCCCCCCCCTCTTGTATCTTTCCCCCCCTCTTGTATCTTCCCCCCCCCCCCTCTTGTATGTCCCCCCCCTCGTATGTTTCCCCCCCCCTCTATGTTTCCCCCCCCTCGTATGTTTCCCCCCCCCTCGTATTTTCCCCCCCCTCGTATGTTCCCCCCCCCCCTGTTTCCCCCCCCTCGTATGTTTTCCCCCCCCCCCCTCGTATGTTTCCCCCCCCTCGTATGTTTCCCCCCCCCCTCGTATGTTCCCCCCCCCCCTCGTATGTTCCCCCCCCCCTCGTATGTTTCCCCCCCCCGTATGTTCCCCCCCCCTCGTATGTTTCCCCCCCCCCCTCGTATGTTCCCCCCCCTCGTATGTTTCCCCCCCCCTCGTATGTTTCCCCCCCCCCTCGTATGTTTCCCCCCCCCCTCGTCCCCCTCGTATGTTCCCCCCCCCTCGTATGTTTTCCCCCCCCCCTCGTATGTTCCCCCCCCCTCGTATGTTTCCCCCCCCTCGTATGTTTCCCCCCCCCTCGTATGTTTCCCCCCCCCCCCCCTCGTATGTTTTTCCCCCCCCCCGTATGTCGTATGTTTCCCCCCCCCCCCCCTCGTATGTTTCCCCCCCCCCCCCTCGTATGTTTCCCCCCCCCCCCCCTCGTATGTTTCCCCCCCCCCCCTCGTATGTTTCCCCCCCCCTCGTATGTTTCCCCCCCCCCCCTCGTATGTTTCCCCCCCCCCCCCCTCGTATGTTTCCCCCCCCCCCCCTCGTATGTTTCCCCCCCCCCCCCCTCGTATGTTTCCCCCCCCCCCCCCTCGTATGTTTCCCCCCCCCCCCCCTCGTATGTTCCCCCCCCCCCCCCCTCGTATGTTTCCCCCCCCCCCCCTCGTATGTTTCCCCCCCCCCCTCGTATGTTTCCCCCCCCCCCCTCGTATGTTTCCCCCCCCCCTCGTATGTTTCCCCCCCCCCCCCCCTCGTATGTTTTCCCCCCCCCTCGTATGTTTCCCCCCCCCCCTCGTATGTTCCCCCCCCCCCTCGTATGTTTCCCCCCCCCCCCCGTATGTTTCCCCCCCCCCCCGTATGTTTCCCCCCCCCCTCGTATGTTTCCCCCCCCCCCCTCCCCCCCCCCCGTATGTTTCCCCCCCCCCCCCTCCCCCCCCCCTCGTATGTTTTCCCCCCCCCCCGTATGTTTCCCCCCCCCTCGTATGTTTCCCCCCCCCCCCCCCTCGTATGTTTCCCCCCCTCGTATGTTCCCCCCCCCCTCGTATGTTTCCCCCCCCCCCCCCTCGTATGTTTCCCCCCCCTCGTATGTTTCCCCCCCCCCCCCCTCGTATGTTCCCCCCCCCCCCCTCGTATGTTTCCCCCCCCCCCTCGTATGTTCCCCCCCCCCCTCGTATGTTTCCCCCCCCCCTCGTATGTTTCCCCCCCCCCTCGTATGTTTCCCCCCCCCCTCGTATGTTTCCCCCCCCCCCCTCGTATGTTTCCCCCCCCCTCGTATGTTTCCCCCCCCCCCCCTCGTATGTTTCCCCCCCCCCTCGTATGTTTCCCCCCCCCCCTCGTATGTTCCCCCCCCCCTCGTATGTTCCCCCCCCCCCTCGTATGTTCCCCCCCCCCCCTCGTATGTTCCCCCCCCCCTCGTATGTTCCCCCCCCCCTCTCCCCCCCCCCCTCGTATGTTCCCCCCCCCCCCTCGTATGTTTCCCCCCCCCCTCGTATGTTTCCCCCCCCCCCCTCGTATGTTTCCCCCCCCGTATGTCCCCCCCCCTCGTATGTTTCCCCCCCCCCTCGTATGTTTCCCCCCCCCCCTCGTATGTTTCCCCCCCCCCTCGTATGTTTCCCCCCCCCCCTCGTATGTTTCCCCCCCCCCCCCCCCTCGTATGTTTTCCCCCCCTCCCCTCTTGTATCTTTTCCCCCCTCCCCCCCTCCCCTCTTGTATCTTTTCCCCCCCTCCCCTCTTGTATCTTTTCCCCCCCCCCCCTCCCCTCTTGTATCTTTTCCCCCCCTCCCCTCTTGTATCTTTTCCCCCCTCCCCTCTTGTATCTTTTCCCCCTTGTATCTCCCCCCTCTTGTATCTTTTCCCCCCTCTTGTATCTTTTCCCCCCCTCTTGTATCTTTTCCCCCCTCTTGTATCTTTTCCTCCCCTCTTGTATCTTTTCCTCCCCTCTTGTATCTTTCCCCTCCTCTTGTATCTTTCCCCTCCTCTTGTATCTTTCCCCTCCTCTTGTATCTTTCCCCTCCTCTTGTATCTTTCCCCTCCTCTTGTATCCCCCCCTCTTGTGTCTTCCCCCCCCCCCCTCTTGTGTCTTCCCCCCCCCCCTCTTGTGTCTTCCCCCCCCCCCCCTCTTGTGTCTTTCCCCCCCCCCCCCTCTTGTGTCTTCCCCCCCCCCCCTCTTGTGTCTCCCCCCCCCTCTTGTGTCTTCCCCCCCCCCCCTCTTGTGTCTCCCCCCCCCCCCTCTTGTGTCTTCCCCCCCCCCCCCTCTTGTGTCTCCCCCCCCCCCTCTTGTGTCTTCCCCCCCCCCCCTCTTGTGTCTTCCCCCCCCCCCTCTTGTCTCTTCCCCCCCCCCCTCTTGTGTCTTCCCCCCCCCCCCTCTTGTGTCTTCCCCCCCCCCCCTCTTGTGTCTTTCCCCCCCCCCCCCTCTTGTGTCTTCCCCCCCCCCCCCTCTTGTGTCTTCCCCCCCCCCTGTGTCTTTTTTTCCTTTTCCCCCCCTCTTGTGTCTTTTTTTCCCCCCCTCTTGTGTCTTTTTTCCCCCCCTCTTGTGTCTTTTTTCCCCCCCCTCTTGTGTCTTTTTTCCCCCCCTCTTGTGTCTTTTCCCCCCCCCCCTCTTGTGTCTTTTTCCCCCCCCTCTTGTGTCTTTTTTCCCCCCCCTCTTGTGTCTTTTTCCCCCCCCTCTTGTGTCTTTTTTCCCCCCCTCTTGTGTCTTTTTTCCCCCCCCTCTTGTGTCTTTTTCCCCCCCCCTCTTGTGTCTTTCCCCCCCCCCCCTCTTGTGTCTTTCCCCCCCCCCCCTCTTGTGTCTTTTCCCCCCCCCCCCCTCTTGTGTCTTTCCCCCCCCCCCCCCTCTTGTGTCTTTCCCCCCCCCCCCTCTTGTGTCTTTTTTCCCCCCCCTCTTGTATCTTTTCTTGTATCTCCCCCCCCTTGTATCTTTTCTTGTATCTCCCCCCCCCTTGTATCTTTCGCCCCTCCTGTATCTTTTTTCTTGTACCCCCCCCCCCCCCCACCCCCCCTTGTATATTTTCTTGTATCTTTCCCCCCCCCCCCCTCTTGTATCTTTTCCCCCCCTCCTTGTATCTCCCCCCCCCCCCATCCTATCTGAGGAAAATGTCACCTCCCATGGATAGGGATACAAATGCGGCAGACCGTTGGCGGTGATTGGTGTTCTTCCAGTGCAGAAAGCTGCCAGTCGCTGCACTCTGTGTGAACCGGCCTATAATTCTATAATTTCCGGACTTGACTGACCTCTGTATTTTGGTGTCTTTGCAGCTTGTATACGAGTTTTTCCTGAGATTTTTGGAGTCTCCGGATTTCCAGCCGAACGTAGCGAAGAAATATATCGATCAGAAGTTTGTTCTTCAGGTACGTCTCGTGGTTTTTTTCCTCTGGTAAGTGCTGGTGATGTGACGTGTTGTAATCATGCGTCTCCCCCTCTCCTTTCTCAGTTGTTGGAACTCTTCGACAGTGAAGACCCCAGAGAACGAGATTTCCTGAAGACGACTTTGCACCGAATCTACGGCAAATTTTTAGGCCTTCGCGCTTACATAAGGAAGCAAATCAATAATATATTTTATAGGTAGGTGATCGGTTCGGTGTCTGTATTGTGTGCTCCCATCCATCCGGACTCATGGAAGACACAGGATTGTCCCGGCAGATGTAACATTGTATCTCCTGATATAGTGTACTGAAGAGGGGTCCTTCCACACGACAGACAGAGGCGGCTCTAGGCTTTGTGAGGCCTTAGGCAAAACTTGACGTGGGGCCCCACTCACACCCATAATGGGAAAAATAATTCAAGGACAAGAGCCTCTTCCCCACAACCCTGGTCCGGTGGTTGTGGGGGGTTTGTGGGCAGGGAGGCTTTCTGGAATCTGGAAGCCCCCTTTAACAAGGCGGCCCCCAGATCCTGCTCTAAAATGACTAAGGGGCCGGGCCACCCGGTGATGTCACCTGGTGAACCCGTTCCCTTGTGACATCATTGACTGAGGGCATGCTGGGTTATTGACGTCACAAGGGTTGATGTCACCTATATTTACTGGTTGTTGGGGACGCTGGTGGGCCCCGCTCCTGAGTCAGGGCTCTTAACCCTGCCTAAGCACAGCAGGGGGAATGCATTGGGTAAGTTAGGCGGCCGTGAGGCCCCTGTGAGTGCGAGGCCTTAGGCAACCGCCTAATTAAAAAGTAAGGGAATCAGGAAGTGAAGGTGGCAACTGGCTAATGCTTAATGTCCAGCAACTAAAAAGTTGTAAAACAACCTGACCCTTTTTTCTGCTGATGCATGATTTATTTATTTATTTTTTCATGTTTTTAGGTTTATTTATGAAACAGAACATCACAACGGCATAGCGGAGCTTCTGGAAATCCTGGGAAGGTTGGTACCTCCGTTATCTTCTTTCTCATCACACACAGAGCCGGACTTGCTAATGCTAATTTGTTTTTACAACTGCAAGCATTTTTTTTTTTTCTAAATGAAACTAATATTCAGTGTATATTGTGATTAGCTATGATTGGCAACCGCTAATTACATGGTGCTCATGGGCTGTGATTGGCCCTGTCTGTACCATGTGATCACATTGACCAATCACAGATGGCAACACAATTGTACACGATGGCATGAAAGGAAGCCGTTCTTTGTTTTACAAGTGATCTGCCATGGTTGGTCACAGCAGTCACATAGTAACGGCAATAATTAGTCATCCACTGGACACAGCCAGTGACAGATCACCCAACAGCACTGCCTCATTCTGAGAGGATGTCCTATGACATCCACCTGGAGTGAAGGAAACTGGTTCACATCGGTTCCACCATCCTATCCGATTCTTTGTATGCAATTATGGCTGGCATCTATAACCACCAGCAGTAATCTATAAAGAAAGCCTCTGCGCTATCAGTGAACTAGTGTAATCAGATCAAACGTCCACCGTGTAAATATAAATAAATAATATATAAATATATGGAGGGAAGCAGCCAAATCTAAAAGTGTTTACAGTACACAAGTGACAATAGAAAAAATGTGAAAGTGATCAAGCGCTACCCAAAAACAAACACTCCGCGATCAGAGATAAATAAATATATATATATATATATATATATATATATATATATATATATATATATATATATATCAAAGTATAAATAAAGGTATAAGTGAAACTCTAAATATTACTATATATATAAATGTAAATATCAGCAACAATCCACATATAGGTATAGATAAACATATGAGTCCATCAGTGAGCCCACACATGCATTCAGTGAGCTGTAGTGCACATCAAAATAGATCTGTGATTCATCCAATGTCACCATATAAAGTGCAAGTGCCAATCCGTGGAGAGTAGTCTCACAAGCCTCTCACCTCACTGAGAAAGATACTCGCATTATCTCAAACTCATGGACATCTCCGGTAAATGATACACTCCTGTTCGACTTGGAGTGCAGACGAACAGGAGTGTATCATTTACCGGAGATGTCCATGAGTTTGAGATAATGCGAGTATCTTTCTCAGTGAGGTGAGAGGCTTGTGAGACTACTCTCCACGGATTGGCACTTGCACTTTATATGGTGACATTGGATGAATCACAGATCTATTTTGATGTGCACTACAGCTCACTGAATGCATGTGTGGGCTCACTGATGGACTCATATGTTTATCTATACCTATATGTGGATTGTTGCTGATATTTACATTTATATTTATATATTTATAGTAATATTTAAAGTTTCACTTATACCTTTATTTATACTTTGATTTATATATATATACAGTGCGGAAAATAAGTATTTGAACACCCTGCTATTTTGCAAGTTCTCCCACTTGGAAATCATGGAGGGGTCTGAAATTGTCATCGTAGGTGCATGTCCACTGTGAGAGACATAATCAAAAAAAAAATTCCAGAAATCACAATGTATAATTTTTTTAACTATTTATTTGTATGATACAGCTGCAAAGAAGTATTTGAACACCTGAGAAAATCAATGTTAATATTTGGCACAGTAGCCTTTGTTTGCAATTACAGAGGTCAAACGTTTCTTGTAGTTTTTCACCAGGTTTGCACACACTGGAGGAGGGATTTTGGCCCACTCCTCCACACAGATCTTCTCTAGATCAGTCAGGTTTCTGGGCTGTCGCTGAGAAACACGGAGTTTGAGCTCCCTCCAAAGATTCTCTATTGGGTTTAGGTCTGGAGACTGGCTAGGCCACGCCAGAACCTTGATATGCTTCTTACAGAGCCAATCCTTGGTTATCCTGGCTGTGTTCTTCGGGTCATTGTCATGTTGGAAGACCCAGCCTCGACCCATCTTCAAAGCTCTAACTGAGGGAGGGAGGTTGTTGCCCAAAATCTCGCAATATATGGCCCCGGTCATCCTCTCCTTAATACAGTGCAGTCGCCTTGTCCCATGTGCAGAAAACCCCCCCCAAAGCATGATGCTACCACCCCCATGCTTCACAGTAGGGATGGTGTTCTTGGGATGGTACTCATCATTCTTCTTCCTCCAAACACGGTTAGTGGAATTATGACCAAAAAGTTCTATTTTGGTCTCATCTGACCACATGACTTTCTCCCATGACTCCTCTGGATCATCCAAATGGTCATTGGCAAACTTAAGACGGGCCTTGTCATGTGCTGGTTTAAGCAGGGGAACCTTCCGTGCCATGCATGATTTCAAACCATGATGTCTTAGTGTATTACAAACAGTAACCTTGGAAACGGTGGTCCCAGCTCTTTTCAGGTCATTGACCAGCTCCTCCCGTGTAGTCCTGGGCTGATTTCTCACCTTTCTTAGGATCATTGAGACCCCACGAGGTGAGATTTTGCATGGAGCCCCAGTCCGAGGGAGATTGACAGTCATGTTTAGCTTCTTCCATTTTCTAATGATTGCTCCGACAGTGGACCTTTTTTCACCAAGCTGCTTGGCAATTTCCCCGTAGCCCTTTCCAGCCTTGTGGAGGTGTACAATTTTGTCTCTAGTGTCTTTGGACAGCTCTTTGGTCTTGGCCATGTTAGTAGTTGGATTCTTACTGATTGTATGGGGTGGACAGGTGTCTTTATGCAGCTAATGACCTCAAACAGGTGCATCTAATTTAGGATAATAAATGGAGTGGAGGTGGACATTTTAAAGGCAGACTAACAGGTCTTTAAGGGTCAGAATTCTAGCTGATAGACAGGTGTTCAAATACTTCTTTGCAGCTGTATCATACAAATAAATAGTTAAAAAATCATACATTGTGATTTCTGGAATTTTTTTTTTGATTATGTCTCTCACAGTGGACATGCACCTACGATGACAATTTCAGACCCCTCCATGATTTCCAAGTGGGAGAACTTGCAAAATAGCAGGGTGTTCAAATACTTATTTTCTGCACTGTGTATATATATATATATATATATATATATATATATATATATATTTATCTCTGATCACGGAGTGTTTGTTTTTGTGTAGCGCTTGATCACTTTCACATTTTTTCCACCAGCAGTAATCATTGTGTTCTTCCCCGGCTGGTAAAATTTTAGGTTTTTGTGATGTAAAAAAATTGAGACAAAATTTTATTAATTTTCAGAACTTTTTCCACTTTTAATGTGATCTTTAAACTGTACGACTCAGGGGAACAAACTGATATGTTTTGGATGGCAGGAAGTAAAAATAATGTGGTGACACACCCCTGTATACAGGGGGTGTGTGTGTGTGTGTGTGTGTGTGTGTATAAGCTTTGGTGAAGCCCCTTGTGATGTTATTCCAGCACTCAGTTTTTTTGGGGAGGAGTCTATCGGCATGGCACATCCTGACTTGCCAATATTTGCCTCTCCAACTCTCCAAATCTGTCAGATTGTGAGGACATCTCCTGGGCACAGCCCTCTTCCCATCCCACCCAAAGATCTTCTATGGGATTCAGGTCTGGGCTCTGGCTGGGAATCTTCTTCCTTTGGTGATTTGGATGGATGATTTGGGCCGTTGTCGTGATGAAAGATGAAGTTCCTCTTCATGTTCAGCTTTCTTGCAGAAGTCTGAAGGTTTTGTGCTGATGTTGACCGGTATTTGGAACTGTTCAGAATTCCTCTTCTTGACTAAGGCCCCTGTTCCAGCTGAAGGAAAACGACCCCGAAGCACAATGTTGCCATCACCATGCTTCACAGTGGGTATGATGTTCTTCTGGTGATGTGCCGTGGTGTTTTTACGCCAAACATATCTTTTGGAATTATGGCCAAAAAGTTCACTCTTGGTTTCATCAGACCAGAACACATTTCCCCACATGCTTTTCGGAGACTTCAGATGTATTTTTGCAAAGTTTAGCCGGGCTTTGATGATCTTGGTAAAGAAAAGTCTTCCGTCATATCACCCTCCCCCATAGCCCAGACATATGAAGAATATGGGAGATTGTTGTCCCCATACAATTGGTACTTGCCAGATATTCCTTCAGATCCTTTAATGTTGCTGTCAGCCTCTTGGCACCTCCCTGACCAGTTTTCTTCTTCTCGTCTTTTCATCAATTTTGGAGGGACGTCCAGTTCTTGGTGATGTCACTGTTGTGCCAGATCCCCCCCCCCCCCCCCAATGATTACGGTCTTCACTGTGTTCCATATTATATCTAATGCCTTGGACCCTTCTCCTGACTAAGATCTTCTGATGGTTGAAAGATCTCTGAGGATTATGACTTCTGCTGGAGGATGAGACTAAGAAAAAGTCGGGAAAGACCTACGAGAACAGCTGAACTGTATTTGGGGGTCAATCAGAGGCACTTTATATGATGGGAGGTGTGTGCTGACTCCCCCAGTCATAAGAGGGTGTGCACACTTATGCAACCACAATATTTTTTATTTTTACCCCCCCCCCCCCCTAAAAGATTTCAGGTTGTTTTATAACTGAGTTGTACAGTTTATAAATCACGTTCAAGGTTGAAAAAGTTCTGAAATTTTTATTTATTTTTCTTTATCGTACATCACGGGACACAGAGCGCATAGCCATTACACTTGGGTTATATGGGTACCTTCAGGTGTGGACACTGGTGTAATCAATTTCACAGGAAGTTTCCTCCCTATATTAACCCCCTCCCACTGGGAGTGCTTCAGTTTTTTCGCCAGTGTCTTAGGTGTTGGTCACGTCTAGCTGTCCCTCGGAGGTCTCGGGACCCAGGATAGCTAGCCGCATCCGTCAGAAAGTGCTTCAAAGCCAAGGTGTACGGTACCCGGGCCCTGCTGGAGTGGGGTTTTGCCTATAATGCCTCTCCTAGGAGGGCTGGATTCTGGGCTCCAGTGCCTTAGTCTCTCCTAAGAACTAAACGCTACTGATGCCAGGATGCTATATAGGTCCAGGGGTGTGGGTTCCTTAACACAGGACCCCGGTCCCTGAAGGTCCAAGACAATACCCACGGAGATGGGGGAAGGCTGGGCCTCTTGCATTTTGCAATACCCTGCGGCGTGGAGCAGGTAAGAGGCAACCTGCGGGACTTGGTTCGACAGGAGGTATCCCCCTGGGGGTTCTGGGTCGGCTAATGGTATGCTTATGCATCAGCCACTATCTCCACTATGTCTTTTGAGGCAGCATGGGATGTACTAATGTTTACCCAGATAACATGTAGATATATATATGCTTTTAAAGATATGTATTTTGCTACTCCCCCCAGACTTGCCTGTTGGCATGATACTGCAGCCCCACGTGTTATAGGGAGGAAATGCTGACAAAACTCCTGTTTCCTAGGAAGCCTATGGGGACAGCTTCCTCTATGTGTGCACTACAATAAAGATTAGTGACTTGCCTGGTGTCTGTTGGGTTGTAAGCGCTGGTCCAGGCTTCTCCTCTGCTCTCTGCTTCCTGCATGTTGGTTTCAGCGTGGGGGGGGGGCGGGGACGCGCGCGCGTGCGCGCCGCCTTTTACAGTGTCAGCGTGTGTGGGGGGGGGGGCGGGCCAGCAGCGTCAGGTCTCAAATAAAGCAACAAAGCATTTCCTGGCTGGTCATTCCCTCCTGAGAGCAGTGGAGGCTGGCTAATAGTGACACCCAGTGGTGGTTTGTGGATCTTCAGGTCTGGACTTAGTCCACACTGACCAGAAAAAAGAAAAAAAAAAAAAAGTTTTTTTCTTAAAGGGACTCAGCCTTAGATCTGGCAGTATCTGAGTCGGTGCAACCTTGGGCTCCAGCTAACGGGCATTGGTGTGGCAATACTCACAGGACTTTCCTCGGTATTGCTGCCTTCTTAGGCGTATGAAAATTTAGATTTTTTTTTACCATAGCCTGTTCTTAATAATGGTTCACTTCTAGCTACAACAGTTGGATGTTGGCTGTAGGGGTGTCTCAAGGTTGTGCAATGGCTCCCAAGGGATCAGGACCAGCTAAGGCTGCAAAAGGTACCAAAAAATTAAAGGGGTCTCCATCGGGGTCAGAGGATTTGGGCCAGGCTCCTGTGGTCCCACCCTCACCAGATAGACCACCGAACAGCATGTTGCAGGAGCCATTGAGGGTGCTAGGGGCAGAGGCGGCCCCCAATCAACCCATTCCCGTTTATGTTACGGAAGAAATGCTAGCGACCACCCTGGATGGGCTAGAGAAAGGGTTAACTGCTTTAATTGCCCGCTCTTTGCCGGGTGGCAAATGGGCTAGATCCCCATCACCTAGAGCGGTGTGTTCGGATGCAGAGGTCCTCTCTTCGGAGGAATTGGACCCACAGGGGGATCAAGCGGACCTGAGTCCCGACGGTTCAGACATTGAAGATTCCACTATAGATGAAATTTTTTCGGCTTCTCAAGCAGAGAGTCTGTGGATCCAGTCTCTGACGGATATGGTTCGCACTGCTTTTAAACTTCCAGTGTCAGAACAATTAGCCCCCGCGGTATCCTCTTTAGGTTCCTTGAAGGCACCGTTGAGTGGTGCGTCTTTCCCGGTTCACCCCCTTCTGGAGAGCGTGATTTTTCAGGATTGGGCTCGACCTGATAGGATTTTTATCCCTCCTAAAAGGTTCACCATTCTCTATCCTATGGAAGAAGAATTTGCAAAGAAATGGGCACTCCCTACCGTGGACGCAGCCATTTCCTGCGTAAATAAATCCCTGACCTGTCCGGTGGAAAATGTCCAGATGTTTAAAGATCCAGTCGACAAAAAATTGGAGACCCTACTGAAGGCTTCTTTTACCACAGTAGGTGCAGTGGTTCAGCCAGCGGTGGCAGCCATTGGCGTTTGTCAGGCTTTAAAGGATCAGACTAAACCGATATTAAGGGACATACCGGCTCAGCAAGCTCGTGAATTGGCTGACCTCCCAAGGGCTCTCTGCTTTGCAGTAGATGCTATTAAGGACTCCGTTCAACAGGCGTCCCGTTTATCTCTGCTGTTGGTTCATATGCGTCGCCTTTTGTGGCTGAAAAACTGGTCAGCAGAGGCACCCTGCAAAAGGCTTTTAGCAGGATTTCCCTTTCATGGTGGGAGACTATTCGGTGAAGACCTAGATAAATATATTCAGACCATATCAAGTGGTAAAAGTTCTTTCTTGCCTGTCAAGAAAAGATCGCGTGGGCCCGCGTTTAAGTGACAGGCCTTCGCAGGCTCGGCCCCTTCAACTTCCCGTCAGTATCGACGGCCTCCCGGGCGTTCAGCATTTAATAGCCGCCCACAAGGACAAGCCACGGCAGGCAAGAGGCCATGGTCTCGCAAGCCGGTTAAACCAGTCCTCAAGTCAGATTCATGAAGGGGCGCCCCCACTCTCTTGGGTGGGGGGAAGGCTTCGGTTTTTCTCCGAAGTGTGGAAGGCCAGAATTCCCGACTCTTGGGTAATGTCCGTGGTAGCCACGGGCTACAAGCTAGAGTTTCGGGAAGTCCCCCCTCCTCATTTTCAGGGGTCAAGTCTTCCAAGCGACCCATTAAAGAGGGCCTCTCTTGTAAAAGCATTGGATCGTCTCTTGCTCCAAGGAGTAATTGTAGAAGTACCAACCCAGGAATGGGGTCTGGGATTCTACTCCAACCTTTTCATAATACCAAAGCCCAATTGCGACGTCAGGCCTATCTTAGACCTCAAACGCCTAAATCGCTTTCTAAACATTCAGACCTTTCGTATGGAGTCCATACGTTCGGTGGCAGCCAGCCTACATCAAGACGACTTTCTAGCATCTATAGACATAAAAGATGCGTATCTGCACGTGCCGATCTACCCGGCACATCACAAGTTTCTTCGTTTTATGATAGATCACCGTCATTACCAGTTCGTAGCCCTCCCTTTTCGGGTTGGCAACAGCTCCGCGGGTATTCACAAAGGTGTTAGCCCCGGTGCTAGCCGTCCTAAGGACAGAAGGCATTTTGGTCTTGGCATACCTGGACGATCTTCTGGTTATCGACAGCTCAGCTTCCAGCCTCAATCAGGCAGTAGGTCGCACAGTTCAGCATCTAGAGGAATTCGGGTGGATTGTGAACCTAGAAAAATCGATATTGAAACCCACAAAGCAGTTGGAATATCTAGGCCTTCGGCTAGATACAGACTGCCAGAGGATATTTTTACCTCAAGCAAAGATCAGATCAATAGCTCAAGCAGTTCAAGTGATCTTAGGCAAGAAGAGGCCGACTATTCGCCTATGTATGAGACTGCTGGGGAAGATGGTGGCCGCCTTCGAGGCAGTACCCTACGCCCAGATCCATACCAGATATCTTCAGGCAGCCATTCTCTCTGCTTGGAACAAGTCCATTCAGGCGTTAGATCGTCCGTTAGTGCTCTCCCCGAAGGTCCGGCGCAGCCTGTTTTGGTGGCTGGTCCCTCAAAATTTGTCAAAGGGGAAATCCTTTTGCCCCATCACGTGGAAGATAGTATCCACGGATGCCAGCCTGTCAGGTTGGGGGGCAGTTCTAGAAGGACAGACCCAGCAAGGGCAGTGGTCGGAGGCAGAAAAACTGCTTCCCATCAATATCCTGGAGATCAGAGCTGCTCGGCTGGCCCTGATCGCCTGGACTCTCCCCCTTCAGGGTCTGCCAGTAAGGATACAGTCCGACAACGCCACAGCGGTGGCATACATAAACCACCAGGGGGGCACGAGGAGCCCAGCAGCCCAAAGAGAAGTAAACCTGATTTTCTCATGGGCCAAAGCCCATGTACCCTGCATCTCGGCGGTGTTCATCCCAGGGATAGACAATTCTCAAGCAGATTTTTTGAGTCGTCAACAGTTGCTCCCGGGGGAGTGGTCTCTTCACCCCCAGGTATTCCAAGAGATTTGCCAAAGATTCGGAGTCCCAGATGTGGACATTATGGCAACGAGATCCAACAAAAAGTTGGACAAATTCATATCCCGAGCCAGGGATCCCTCGGCCTACGGGACCGATGCGTTGGTTTGCCCTTGGCACCAGTTTTCTCTCCTGTATGCGTTCCCTCCACTGCAGATGATTCCCCGCCTTCTACGGAGGATCAGGGTGGAGCGCAGGCCTGTGATCCTGGCCCAGGAGGGCTTGGTACGCACTCATCGTGAAGATGTCAGTCGGGGCGCCGTGGCCGCTCCCCCTGCGCCCAGATCTACTGTCTCAGGGCCCAATCTGCCACCCTGCTTCACAGCAGCTAAATTTGACGGCTTGGCGGCTGAATCCCTAATTCTTAAGGGCAGAGGCCTCTCAGATCAGGTCATATCTACGTTGATTCAGGCTAGGAAACCGGTCTCCAGAAATATTTATTACAGAGTCTGGAGAACCTATGTGGAGTGGTGCGAGTCTCAAAAATGGCATCCTCGAAAGTTTTTTATTGACAGGATCTTGCGATTCCTCCAGGTTGGCGTTGACAAAGGGTTGGCTCTTAGTACTCTAAAGGGGCAGGTGTCGGCTTTATCAATATGGTTTCAAAGACCCTTGGCCACCCATTCGCTTATGAAAACCTTCTTGCAGGGGGTCTTGCATGTGAATCCCCCTATTAGAGCTCCCCTCTGCCCCTGGAATTTAAATCTGGTCTTGTCAGCTTTACAAAGGCAGCCGTTTGAACCTCTGACAGAAATCCCTCTTGTGCTACTAACCCGAAAGTTGGTTTTCTTGGTGTCTATGGCTTCGGCCAGAAGGGTTTCCGAGCTGGCAGCCTTGTCATGCAGGGAGCCATACCTTATTCTGCATAAGGACAGAGTGGTTCTGCGACCTCAACCTTCTTTCCTTCCTAAGGTCATATCCAGTTTTCACTTGAATCAGGACCTAGTCCTACCATCCTTCTTTCCTACTCCCCAGTCCAGAGAGGAAAGACTGCTTCATACTTTGGACGTGGTTCGAGCCATGAGGGTCTATCTCAAGGCTACAGAGAAGATTCGGAAAACAGATGTGCTTTTTGTTCTTCCGGATGGCCCCAAGAAGGGTCAGCCGGCTGCCAAGTCTTCCTTGGCTAGGTGGATTAAGCAGCTGATTTTTCAGGCCTATGGTCTGAAGCGCGTTCCACCTCCCTTATCAGTTAAAGCCCATTCTACGAGGGCCATGAGTGCCTCCTGGGCGGCACACCATCAGATCTCTATGGCACAGGTTTGCAAGGCGGCAACCTGGTCTTCCGTACATACGTTTACTAAATTTTATAAGTTAGACGTTGCAAAGGGTACGGACGCAGCTTTTGGGCAGGCGGTCCTACGGGCAGCAGTATAGAATCCTCTGGCCCGGTTCACGCCCCCTTGTTTTTCTGTTGGTGGAGCCATGTTTTCTCCTGACAATGTTTTTATTTGGCTATTCTTGGCCTTACGGTCTCCCTCCCTTCATAGAGCATAGCTTTAGGACATCCCAAGTGTAATGGCTATGCGCTCTGTGTCCCGTGATGTACGATAAAGAAAAAAGGATTTTTAATAAACAGCTTACCTGTAAAATCCTTTTCTTGAAGTACATCACGGGACACAGAGCTCCCACCCCTCTTTTGGGGAACATTGTGTAACTTTGGGAGAATTGCTTGCTACAAAACTGAAGCACTCCCAGTGGGAGGGGGTTATATAGGGAGGAAACTTCCTGTGAAATTGATTACACCAGTGTCCACACCTGAAGTTACCCATATAACCCAAGTGTAATGGCTATGCGCTCTGTGTCCCGTGATGTACTTCAAGAAAAGGATTTTACAGGTAAGCTGTTTATTAAAAATCCTTTTTTTTAACATCCCAGAAACCTGACATTTTACCACCCGGGGTGTGTAGACTTTTTTTTTTATATCCACTGTTTGCGTGTATAATAAATATATAATATACACACTGTAGTCAGGGCCGCCATCATACACAACTTCAGGCATGGGCTCCCTGCAGAAGAGAACTGGCGGGGGTGTTGTACTCATATTGAAATGCGCGAGGGGTTGCCAATTGAGAACAGGGGGGGGGGGAATTGAGGTGGGTGGGGGATTGGGGAGCTGATGGAAGTGGAGGTACCGGCTGGACCCCTTACAGGTGTACTGCCTGTACCCCCCTGATGGTGGCCCTGACTGTAATGGCACTTCAGGAGGCGATGGGGATATTGAGCCATTTTCTTTCCTTCCACCTGTGGTTGCAGGAATTAAAAATCGCATCATCCATGGACTGCCTTTAGACCCCTTGACTTGAAAAGGGTGTGATTTTTGCAGTGATTTTACAGCGATTTCAGGCAATTCCTGTGTAATCTTGAGGTCTATGGACCTCGACTCGCTTCAAAGTCGGACCGAAGTAATACAGAGACTACTTGAAGTCGCACAGATATGAATATTACTCATTGGAAATCATGTGACTTGTCATGTGAGGTCGCAGTCCCCAAGTCGCAGGACAAGTTGCACAAGCATGAAAGGGGTTTTTGGCAGTACGACCCCTTTGAGTTTTTCAGGTGGTTTAGCGCTAAAAAATGGCACCTGAAAAACTCCGGCCCTCCAGTCTCAATGTGAAAGCCCGAGGGCGATGTGCTGGCGGGACCGCTCCAAAAGTCCTGCTAGCCGCATCTTTGGAGCGGTGTGTTTACCGCTCCTCCACACTCCTTCCCATTGAAAACAATGGGACACCGGCAAAAGTCCTGCTAGCCGCATCTTTGAAGGGTTTTGGAGCGGGGTGTTTAGCGCTCCTTCCCTTTGAAATCAATGGGAAACCGCCGGCAGAGGCGCATTGCCAGCAGTATTAACCGTTTTTCGGCCGCTAGTGGGGGTTAAAACCACACTGATAGCGGCTGAATACCGCCGCAATTCTGACGATATAGCGCCGTTAAATAGTGGTGCTATACCTCCCGCCACAGTGTGAAAGGGGCCTTAAAGTGGTACAACACCCCCCCCCCCCCCCGGCTGACGGTAATGATCTGGTTGGGGTGAGGAGAGTTTTATATATAAGACTTGGGGGAGGGGGGAGACGGGAAAGGATATTTCTACTACAAGTCTGCAGATTCTAATCCTGTCTGTCTGATTTTTGTGCTTTCAGTATAATTAACGGGTTTGCCTTGCCATTAAAAGAAGAGCACAAGATCTTCCTGCTGAAGGTGTTATTACCGTTACACAAAGTCAAGTCCCTCAGTGTCTACCATCCACAGGTAAGTACTTTCCATCTAAAAAATAGGGGGATAGTTTTATGGAATTTTTATTAATATTTTTTATTTTACTAGTAATGACGGCGATCAGGGTTTTTTTTTTTCACCATTATGGCGGACACTTTTGACACATTTTTGGGACCATTGTCATTTTCACAGCGAAAAGTGCTATAAAAATGCACTAATTACTGTGAAAATGACACTGGCAGTGAAGGGGTTAACCACTAGGGGGTGCTAAGGGCTTAAGTGTTCCCTAAGGGAGTGATTCTTACTGTAGGGGGGCGTGCCTGTAGGCGCGAAGTCACTGATCGTCTTTCCCTTTATCAGGGAACAGACGATCAGTGACATTGTCACAATGAAGAACGGGGAAAGTGTGTTTACACTCACCTCTCCCTGTTCTTCAAATCCTGTGACCGATCGCGGGACACCGGTGGCGATCAGGTCCCGCGGGCACGAAGCTTCAGACCGGGACCCGCAAGAGGGCTCTTAAAGGCGACTTACCTGTACCTGCCTGTGCCCAGCTGTGCCATTTTGCCGACGTGTATCGGCAGTAGGCGGTCCTTAAGTGGTTTAAGGGATAGTTCACATATCGGTAATGAAAGCGGGCCGCACACTAATGGTGTACACGTGCTTCAGTGCAAGCTTTGTTAACCACTTGGAGCCACTTGGAGCCCCAGCCATTGTAAAATGACGGCCACAAGGTGGCTCGACAATGCCGGGAGGACGTCTATTGAGGTCCTCGGGTCCTCCCGGCCACTGGGGGGCGCGCACGTGCCTGGCGGCTGCGATGTCCGCCAGGCACCCGCAATCGGCCGTTACACAGACAAGGACGTGGACGTGTGTGTGTGTGTGTTAAGAGATCCATGTCCTGTCAGAGAGAGGAGACCGATGGTGTGTCCCTTGTACATAAGGACACAGATCACTCCTAGGGAATTGTGCGCTGCCAATCCGACCAGATGGAATGGGAGAACGGGGGAGGGGCTGTGGCTGAACGCAGCAGGGATAGCGCTGCCATTATCCACTAGCAAAGGTGCTGAAAAGGAGATCCTGCCTATTCTCGGGAGGAGGGAAGTCGAGATCCTCATTCCCTGGTAAGAGCCCTTTCACACTGGTGCGTTTTTGCTGTAAAAATAGCGCTATTAAAACGCTCATAAAACCCTCCCCATGCCCCTCTCCATTGAAATTAATTAAAAAGGCTGTAAAAAATGCGTTTTTACTGCGTTTTTAATTAATTTCAATGGAGAAGGGCATGGGGAGCGTTTTAATGGCGCTCTTTTTACCGCGAAAACGCGGCAAAAACGCACCAGTGTGAAAGGGCTCTAAGTGCCTTGCTGCCCAGCCACTCAACAGCGCCCCCTTCATATGGCGCCCATGGCACTTGCCATGGCTGCCATACCCTAGATACGCCACTGATGACCGGGTCCCTTTAAGCACTTGACCACTGGGCACTTAAACCGGTCCTAACCAGACCAATTTTCAGCTTTCGGTGCTCTCACAATTTGAATGACAATTACTCAATCATACAACATTGTACCTATTTGAAATTTGTGTCCTTTTTTTCACACAAATAGAGCTTTCTTTTGGTGGTATTTGATCACCTCTGGGTTTTTTATTTTTTTGCGCTATAAAAGAAAAACGACTGAAAATTCTGTAAAAAAAAAAAAAAAAAAATCTTGTTTCTGTCATATTAGCGGGTTATTTCTCACACACAGCATAAGCATACCACAAATTGCACCCTAAAACACATTCTGCTATTCCTCCCGAGTATGGCGATACCCCATGTGTGAGACTTTTACACAGCGTGGCCACATACAGAGGCCCAACATGCAGGGAGCACCATCAGGCGTTCTGGAACACCCAGACCAATTCTGACATTTCTCTCCTACATGGAAAAATCATCTATTTGCTAGAAAATTACATAGAACCCCAAAACATTATATATGCTTTTTTAGCAAAGACCCTAGAGAATACAATGGCGGCGGTTACAACTTTTTATCTCGCATGGTATTTTCGTAGACATTTTTTAAACGCGTGTTTTTAAAAAAAACTGTTTGTGCTAGGAAAGAAAAAAAAAAACAGTAAAGTTAGCCCAATTTTTTTTCATAATGTGAAAGATGAAGTTACGCAGAGTAAATAGATACCCAACATGTCACACTTCAAAATTGCGCACAATGATGGAATGGCGCCAAACTTCGCTACTTAAAAATCCCCATAGGCGATGCTTTAATTACTTTTGTTGGTTACATGTTTTTAGTTACAGAGGAGGTCTAGGGCCAAAATGATTGCTCTCGCTCTAACGTTCGCAGAGATACCTCATATGTGTAGCTTGAACACCGTTTTCATATGTGGGCGGGACTTACGTATGCGTTCGCTTCTGCATGCAAGCTCACGGGGACAGGGGTGCTTTAAAAAAATGGGTGTTGCAGAGTGTTTGGGGTGTTGCAGAGTGTTTGGGGTGTTGCAGAGTGTTTGGGGTGTTGCAGAGTGTTTGGGGTGTTGCAGAGTGTTTGGGGTGTTGCAGAGTGTTTGGGGTGTTGCAGAGTGTTTGGGGTGTTGCAGAGTGTTTGGGGTGTTGCAGAGTGTTTGGGGTGTTGCAGAGTGTTTGGGGTGTTGCAGAGTGTTTGGGGTGTTGCAGAGTGTTTGCAATACGCAGAGTGTTTGCAATACGCAGAGTGTTTGCAATACGCAGAGTGTTTGCAATACGCAGAGTGTTTGCAATACGCAGAGTATCGCGCAGGGTATTATAGAGTACTGGGGTACTGCAGAGCTGGGATGGATGGAGGGATGGCTGGATCTGACACCCTGCTCCCCCCCCCCCCCCTCTTCTCGCACACTGTACCGAATGGTACAGAGAGGAGAGGGAGGAACCGGCGTCATCAAATGACGCCGGTTTGTTTACAAGTGATCGCGCCGTCATTTGACGGCGCGATCACGTGGTAAACGGCCGCTATCAGCGGCAATTTACCGTGATCCGTGATGCGCCGGGTCTTCTAGACCCGGCGAGCACGGACACTTCCGCGAGCGCGTCCCAGGGGACGCGCAATCGCGGAAGTGAAGGACGACGTCCCAGGGACGTCGTCCCAAAATAACTCCACCGTGCTGTAGCAGTATTTTTGCTATAGCGTGGTTGGAAAGTGGTTAATGTGTATCTGTAGAGTCCATATTGTCAGTTATTTTTGTTTTCTTTAGTGAGAAGTGAGAGGAAACCCCTCAACCAGCTGTCTATGGCAGAGATGTCCCCATTGGAAGGATTTCCTTCCCCCAACCCCCTTCTGGTGACCAAATTTTGTATTTGCCATTCCTGTCCTGATGACAATAATCCACAACTAATGGAGGAGGGGCGGGATCTTCCCAGCGGAGGGACAGTTAGGTGACCCTAGAAATGGTTTCAACTATTGGTTAAAAAAAAGTTCATCAAAAGAGCCGAGTTATTGCAAAATTGTTGTATTCTGACCACAAATGTGTCTTCATTGTAATCTGATGATTTGTTACATTGTTTATTTTTATACCAATTGTTTGTTTTCTTCCAGCTGGCGTATTGTGTAGTTCAGTTTTTAGAGAAGGACAGCACCCTGACCGAGCCGGTAAGATCATCATTAATATTATATCTCCCATCCTCATCCAGGGACCTCCCACTTATTACTGGGAGGGGGGGTTCTGTAAGGGACATTCTTCCCACTGATCACCAATGTAAGGGACATTCTTCTCACTGATCACCAATGTAAGGGACATTCTTCTCACTGATCACCAATGTAAGGGACATTCTTCTCACTGATCACCAATGTAAGGGACATTCTTCCCACTGATCACCAATGTAAGGGACATTCTTCCCACTGATCACCAATGTAAGGGACATTCTTCTCACTGATCACCAATGTAAGGGACATTCTTCTCACTGATCACCAATGTAAGGGACATTCTTCTCACTGATCACCAATGTAAGGGACATTCTTCTCACTGATCACCAATGTAAGGGACATTCTTCTCACTGATCACCAATGTAAGGGACATTCTTCTCACTGATCACCAATGTAAGGGACATTCTTCTCATTGATCACCAATGTAAGGGACATTCTTCCCACTGATTACCAATGTAAGGGACATTCTTCCAACTGATTACCAATGTAAGGGACATTCTTCTCACTGATCACCAATGGGAGGAGCCTTGTTCTCACTGATCACCAATGTAAGGGACATTCTTCTCACTGATCACCAATGTAAGGGACATTCTTCTCACTGATCACCAATGTAAGGGACATTCTTCTCACTGATCACCAATGTAAGGGACATTCTTCTCACTGATCACCAATGTAAGGGACATTCTTCTCACTGATCACCAATGTAAGGGACATTCTTCTCACTGATCACCAATGTAAGGGACATTCTTCTCACTGATCACCAATGTAAGGGAAATTCTTCTCACTGATCACCAATGTAAGGGACATTCTTCTCACTGATCACCAATAGGAGGAGCCTTGTTCTCACTGATCACCAATGTAAGGGACATTCTTCCCACTGATCACCAATGTAAGGGACATTCTTCCCACTGATCACCAATGTAAGGGACATTCTTCCCACTGATCACCAATGTAAGGGACATTCTTCCCACTGATCACCAATGTAAGGGACATTCTTCCCACTGATCACCAATGTAAGGGACATTCTTCTCACTGATCACCAATGTAAGGAACATTCTTCCCACTGATCACCAATGTAAGGGACATTCATCTCACTGATCACCAATGTAAGGGACATTCATCTCACTGATCACCAATGTAAGGGACATTCATCTCACTGATCACCAATGGGAGGAGCCTTGTTCTCACTGATCACCAATGTAAGGGACATTCTTCCCACTGATCACCAATGTAAGGGACATTCTTCTCACTGATCACCAATGTAAGGGACATTCTTCTCACTGATCACCAATAGGAGGAGCCTTGTTGTCACTGATCACCAATGTAAGGGACATTCATCTCACTGATCACCAATGTAAGGGACATTCATCTCACTGATCACCAATGTAAGGGACATTCATCTCACTGATCACCAATGGGAGGAGCCTTGTTCTCACTGATCACCAATGTAAGGGACATTCTTCCCACTGATCACCAATGTAAGGGACATTCTTCTCACTGATCACCAATAGGAGGAGCCTTGTTGTCACTGATCACCAATGTAAGGGACATTCATCTCACTGATCACCAATGTAAGGGACATTCTTCCCACTGATCACCAATGTAAGGGACATTCATCTCACTGATCACCAATGTAAGGGACATTCATCTCACTGATCACCAATGTAAGGGACTTTCTTCTCACTGATCACCAATGTAAGGGACATTCTTCTCACTGATCACCAATGTAAGGGACATTCTTCTCACTGATCACCAATGTAAGGGACATTCTTCTCACTGATCACCAATGTAAGGGACATTCTTCTCACTGATCACCAATGTAAGGGACATTCTTCTCACTGATCACCAATGTAAGGGACATTCTTCTCACTGATCACCAATGTAAGGGACATTCTTCTCTCACTGATCACCAATGTAAATGACATTCTTCTGTCACTGATCACCAATGTAAGGGACATTCTTCCCACTGATCACCAATGTAAGGGACATTCTTCTCACTGATCACCAATGTAAGGGACATTCTTCTCACTGATCACCAATGTAAGGGACATTCTTCTCTCACTGATCACCAATGTAAATGACATTCTTCTGTCACTGATCACCAATGTAAGGGACATTCATTATACTGGAGGAGATCTATTCGTAGAAAGCAGACATTGATCATATTGGGGTTCCGGTGTTTTCCGATCACTGATTTGGGGTCGGTGTTCCTCCTCAGGTGGTGATGGCTCTGTTGAAGTATTGGCCGAAGACTCACAGTCCTAAGGAAGTCATGTTTTTAAATGAACTAGAGGAAATTTTAGACGTCATAGAACCTTCGGAATTTGTGAAAGTCATGGAGCCGCTCTTCCGGCAGCTCGCCAAGTGTGTGTCCAGCCCACATTTTCAGGTACGCCGCCATTCCTGATGTCTTTACAGCATTTCCCCCTCTATTCCAGTATAAGGGGTGCAGCGCAGTGCGGTCCGTGTTTTCAGGGATCTGCATTTTGCCATGTGAATTTTTTATAAAATCAGTTTTAAGGTGAAAATCCAGATCTGAGAGAATCACCCCTCCCCCACCACATTTCACCTATCTGCACTTTTGACCTAATTTATGCTCATTGACAATAAATCGGACTTACTAGCCAACCTAAAATTGTAATTTACCTTCAGCCACATTTTCCAGATTCCTGATTGGGGGGTGGGTTGGGATGTCTATAGATAGGTATGATGTATGACCTGGTCGTATTGTAGTGGGGTTGGGGTGTCTATAGGTAGGTATGATGTTTGACCTGGTGGTATAGTAGTGGGGGTGGATTGGGCTGTCTATAGGTAGGTTTGGTGTATGACAAGGTGGTATAGTAGTGGGGGGTGTCTATAGGTAGATATGATGTATGACCTAATGGTATAGTATTGGGGATGGATTGGGGGGGACTATAGGTAGGTATGTATGACCTGGTGGTATAGTAGTGGGGGTAGATCAGGGTGTTTATAGGTAGGTATGATGTATGACCTGAGGGTATAATATTGGGGGTTGGGGTGTCTGACATAGGTAGGTATGGTGTATACGTTGATATTGGGGGTGTTGCCGTGTTTTTGTTTTTTTTTTCTCTTTCATATAGACATGGGGGGGATGAGCACTATGTTGTAGGTAGGTATGGTGTATGACCTGGTGGTATAGTAGTGGGGGTAGATCGGGGTGTCTATAGGTAGGTATTGATGTATGACCTGGGCGTATAGTAGTGGGGGTAGATCAGGGTGTTTATAGGTAGGTGTGATGTATGACCTGAGGGTATAGTATTGGAGGTTGGGTTGGGGTGTCTGACATAGGTAGGTATGGTGTATACGTTGATATTGGGGGTGTCGACGTGTTTTTTTTTTTTCCCTCTCTCATATAACATAGTGCTCACCCCCCCTCCCCATAGTGCTCACCTTCCCTTCATTGATGTTTTGTTATTTTTTCATGTAGAGGAAATAAGGGGGAATTTTTGGGGGGGATTTTAATGCTCCGGTTGTATCTCAGGTGGCGGAACGAGCGTTATATTATTGGAATAACGAATACATCATGAGCCTCATCAGTGATAACGCGGCAAAAATCCTCCCCATCATGTTCCCGTCACTGTACCGCAACTCCAAGACACATTGGAACAAGTAAGTGATGAAGGTCTATGGAATGTTCTGTGTCCTGGTTCAGTTGGTCACATTTATAGCCGGGGGGCTTCTATAGAAATGTAAAAGATTCGGTGGTCCTCCCAGGTGGCTTCCACAGTTCCTCGTCAGGTGACCCGCAGTGCTTTTAGAATCCTTTGTCATCTATTTCATGATTATTTGTAGATCTGTAGACATAATAGTAAAACCGATACTGAGAGTACAAGTCTTCCCAACCCCCTGGCAACCAGAAATAGTACTTTAAAGGGTAAGTTAACCTTTTCGCAAAAAAATGTAAAAGGAAACTACAGTCCCTTGAAAAAGTATTCATACCCCTTGAAATTTCCCACATTTTCTCATGTTCCAACCAAAAAACTTAAATGTATTTTATATGATAGACCAACAAAAAGTGTCACATAATTGTGAAGTGGAAGGAAAATGATAAATGATACAAATATGTGAAAAGTGTGTGTGTAGGGGGGGGGGGGCATCTGTAGTTGGCCCCCTTTACTCTGATACCCCCAACTAAAATCTAGTGGGACCAATTGCCTTCAGAAGGCACCTAATTAGTAAATAAAGCCCACCTGTGTGTCTTGTAATTTCAGTATAAATACAGCTGTTCTGTGAAGCCCTCAGCGGTTTGTTAGAGAACCTCAGTGAACGAACGGCACCATAAAGGCAGAGGAACACACCAGACAGGTCAGGGATAAAGTTATGGAGAAGTATAAAGCAGGGTTATATAAAAAATCTCCCAAGCTTTGAAGATCTCACAGGGCTTCTGTTCAATCCATCATCGGTAAATGGAAAGAGTATGGCACAACCGCAAACCTACCAAGACATGGCCGTCCACCTAAATTGACCGGGCATGGAGACCATTCATCAGAGAAGCAGCCAAGAGGTCCATGGTAACTTTGGAGGAGCTGCACAGCTCAGGGGGGAGAATCTGTCCACAGGATTAGTGTTGCTCTCCATAAATCTGCCCTTTATGGAAGAGTGACAAGAAAAAAGACATTGGAGAAAGAAAGACATAAGAAGTCCTGTTTGCAGTTTGTGAGAAGCCATGTGGGGGAGGGGACAAGGCAAACATGTGGAAGAAGATGCTCTGGTCACATGACACCACAATTCAACTTTGTGGGGGAAAACTAACACTGCACACATCACCCTGAACACACCATCCCCACCGTGAAACATGGTGGTGGCAGCATCATGTGATAGGGATGGTTTTCTTCAGCAGGGACAGGGAAACTGGTCAGAGTTGATGGGAAGATTGATGATGATGAGACAAATACAGGATAGCATAGCAAATATAGAATAGCCCAGTCACAGTCCAGACCTAAATCCCATTGAGAATCTGTGGCAAGACTTGAAAATTGCTGATCACCGACGCTCTCCATCCAATCTGACAGAGCTTGAGATATTTTACAAAGAAGAATGGGCAGAAATTTTCCTCTAGATGTGCATAGCTGGTATACAACATATCGCTGCAATATGAAGGACAAAGGGTTCTATTGTAAACCATCTCAAGATTGTGATTTTCTTTTTTCTCTCCCCATGTAATCTGATATGAAAACATTTCTTCCTTCATCGGGTCCTGGCCCCGTCCTCGGGTCCCTGGCCCCCTCCGCCCCCAGGTCCTGGCTGTTGGTAGCTGGAGGGTTACATGGCCGCTGCCATCATCCAGGAACTCTGCTCAGGAAGAGACACTAATTGGCTGGCTCTGCCAAAACACATTTCCTGGATAATGACAGAGGCCAACATGTCATCCTCCTGCCAGGCCCCGAGCCAGAAGGAGCCTGGAGCCAGTATTAGGTCACCAAAAAAAAACAAAGCCTTTAGTGACGGATTATATTTTTTTAGGGGATGGGGAGAAGGGAGTATGATCTGTGTTTAGGTCTGGTTTTTGGTGGGTCAGGCTCCTCCCCGCATCCATGAGTCTCGCGGGCTCCTCCCCGCGTCCATGAGTCTCGCGGGCTCCTCCCCGCGTCCATGAGTCTCGCGGGCTCCTCCCCGCGTCCATGAGTCTCGCGGGCTCCTCCCCGCGTCCATGAGTCTCGCGGGCTCCTCCCCGCGTCCCTGAGTCTGGCGGGCTCCTCCCCGCGTCCCTGAGTCTGGCGGGCTCCTCCCCGCGTCCCTGAGTCTGGCGGGCTCCTCCCCGCGTCCCTGAGTCTGGCGGGCTCCTCCCCGCGTCCCTGAGTCTGGCGGGCTCCTCCCCGCGTCCCTGAGTCTGGCGGGCTCCTCCCCGCGTCCCTGAGTCTGGCGGGCTCCTCCCCGCGTCCCTGAGTCTGGCGGGCTCCTCCCCGCGACACTCAGAATTGAGCTCAGGTGCCTGCTGTTTCCACTGATCATCCTTGAGATGTTTCTACAACTTGATTGGAGTCCACCTGTGGTAAATTCAGGTGATAGGACATGATTTGGAAAGGCACACCCCTGTCTATATAAAGGTCCCACAGGTAACAGTGCATGTCAGAGCACAAACCAAGCCATGAAGTCCAAGGAATGGTCTGTAGACCTCCGAGACAGGATTGTATGGAGGCACAGATCGGGGGAGGGGTACTTTGAAGGTCCCAATGAGCACAGTGGCCTCCATCATCTGTAAATGGAAGAAGTTTGGAACCACCAGGACTCTTCCTAAAGCGGGCCTCTCGGCCAAACGGAGCAATCGGGTAGAGGTCGACTGATAGGGGTTTTTCTCTGTCCGATGCCGATATTTAGAAATTGGGCAGGCCGATGGCCGATATACGTTGCCGATTTTAGGGTGGAGAGGTGGGGAGGAGGTTATTGTTTAGGGTGGAGAGGTGGGGTGCAGCCTATCAGTGTCCCATCATTGCCACCTCATTAGTGCCCACGAGTTCAGCCTGCCAGTCATCAGTACAGCTCACCGGTGCAGCCCATCAGTATCCATTAGTGCCCACCAGTACAGCCTGTCAGTGCAACCTCATCAGATTCAGTGCCACCTAATTTGTGCCCATCAGTGCACCCTATGTCTATGTCTTAGTGTCTATCATTTCAGCCTGTGTCACCTCATGGGTGCCCCTCAGTGCCACCTCATTAGTGCCCCTTAGTGCCACATCATTAGTGCTCTTCAGTGCCAAGCTCACCAGTGCCAAGCTGTCATTCACTGTCACCTCACCAGTGCCAAGCTCAGTGCCCACCAGTGCCAAGCTTACATTTTCTGCCACCTTGTCGGTGCCCACCATTGCCAAGCTGTCATTCACTGTAACCTCATCAGTGGCCCCCAGTGCAAAGCTCAGTGCCCACCAGTGCCAAGCTCACATTCACTGCCACCTCGTCAGGGCCAAGCTCACATTCACTGCCACCTCGTCAGTGCCCACCAGTGCCAAGCTCACATTCACTGCCACCTCGTCAGTGCCAAGCTGTCATTTACGGCCACCTCATCAGCACCCACCAGTGCCCAGCTCACCAGTGCCAAGCTGTCTTTCACACTGACACCTCATCAGTGCCCACCAGCGGAGCGCTCCCGACTTTGTTCTGTTCACCTAGAATGGACAGCGATCCATTTGTCCCCTGACGTGCTGTAGAGGCCTACCGTTGCCTCTGCCGCCAGACTACAATCCCCAGAATGCAGCGCTGCCAGGAACAGCCAATCGGTGGCCGCTGCTGCCGACTTCCTGCACTGAGAAAATTACCCAGTGCACTCCTAACAAATTTGCCTTTTTTTGACAATAATCGGCCGATGCCGATTTCTTGAAAAAGGCTAAATATCGGCCGATATATCGGCCGACCGATATATATCGGCCGACCGATATATATCGGCCGACTGATATATATCGGTCGACCTCTACAATCGGGGAGGGGGGGCCTTAGTAAGGGAGGTGACTAAGAACCCAGTGGTCCCTCTGACAAAGCTCCAGAGAGGAGAACCTTCCAGAAGAACAACCATCTCTGCAGCTCTCCACCAATCGAGCCTGTATGGGGGAGTGGCCAGACAGAAGCCCTTCCTCAGTAAAAGTCACATGACAGCCGCCTGGAGTTTACTAAAAGGCAGATAAAGGACCATGAGAAACAAAATTCTCTGCTGTGATGAAACAAAGATTAAATTCTTTGGCCTAAATGGCAAGAGTCATGTCTGGAGGAAACCAGGCCCCGCCCATCACCTGGCCAATACCATCCCTACTGTGAAGCATGGTGGTGGCAACATCATTCAGTGACGGGAACTGGGAAGCTCAGCGAAGCTGGCCCCCCCTACAATCGGCACAAATAAAAACTCAAGTGTGTTTCTTTAGTGCTACGTTTGTGCTGTTTTGTGCCGCAAAAATTTAAGTTTTGTGCTGCTATTATTTTGAAGATATTAGCAATTGTTTTTTCCAGATTATACATCACACAGCCCCCCTACAACAGCCAAATGGCACAAAATAGGTTTCATTGGTTAGTGCTACGTTTGTGCTGCTAATATTTCCATTCTATCTTTTATCGTTTTTGCGTTATTTATGATTTTATTAAAGGTCACACAGCCCCCCTACAATGCCCAAATGACACGAAACTGGTCTCATTGGTTAGTGCTACGTTTGTGCTGTTTTGTGCTGCTAAATTTTTTATTTGTGCTGTTATGGTCTTAAAGTTATAACAGTTTATTTATTTTTTTCAAACCCCACTCACATTAGCCACCTTACAATCGGCACAAATAAAAACTAAAGTGTGTTTCTTTAGTGCTATGTTTGTGCTGTTTTGTGCTGCTAAAATTTCCGTTCTATCGTTTATCGTTTTTGTGTTATTAATGATTTATCAAAGATCACCAAAGGTCACACAGCCCCCCTGCAACACCCAAATGACACAAAACTGGTCTCGTTGGTTAGTGCTACGTTTGTGCTGGTTTGTGCTGCTAAAAAATGTCTTTGTGCTGTTATGTTTTTTTAAGTTTTATAACTGTTTTTTTTTTTTTTTTTTCAAACCCCAGTCACTTTGTCCCCTCTACAATCAGCACAAATGAAAACTCAAGTGTGTTTATTTTTTTTATTTTTTTTTTTATAAATCTTTTTTATTGCATTTTCGAACAAGAAACAACATTAAAAAAAAACAATAAAAACAAAACAAAAAGGGTGCAAAAACTTAACAGGTACATAATCAGCAGATAGATAGTGCTTAACAATTAATAGTGCTTAACAAGTCTTGATAGTTTTAGCGTGTGATCTGAACAGTGCATGACAGGTATATGCGTACTCGGGACACAGCTTATAACCAGTACGTCAGACATCTCCTCCATCACCAGGAACAGCTATTCCCCAATCAGGCATACCATGCTCCCGTGCCCCGCTACAGCAAAGTATCCACAACTACTCTGTAACCTCGTCACCTGACAATCAAGCCGTTGTAGGTTCCGCTAACCAGGTACGCCAAATTTTGTCATATTTCAAGGGGCACCCTCTATTTTCATATGTATCTTTGTACAGGGGAAGGCTCTCGTTCACAAGGCGCTTCCATCGAGCCAGAGAAGGCATTGTGGGCTTCTTCCAATGCATAGCTATATTTTTTCGAGCATAAAAGTGTAACAACCCAATCAGAGTTCTCCTCGCAACAGTCGGCACCAGCGTCTCTATCAGGCCCAAGAGGCACTTCAGTCCAATATTGCTGGATCTTAGGACAAGCCCAGAAAATATGTGTAAAGTCTCCCGGGAGACACCACACCTCAGAGAGCTCAGGCTTCATTTTATGAAGCCTATGAGGTGTAAAGTACGCTCTGTGTACTATTTTAAATTGTACAAGTCTGTCTTGCAACGAAACTAGGAAGCTAAAGGGGAAATCCCAGACATCATCCCAGTCATCGTTGTCCAGCGTAGGGATATCTCTTTGCCAACAAGACCAGAGCTTATCCATGGAAGGGAGAGACACAAATATCAGATGCTCATACAGACGAGATGTTGGTTTTTCAGCACATCTGGAGCGAAGTGTCCTCTCCAATCCTGACTGAACCACCATGCAGGAGGAATGTGGGAATTGGGCATTAAAAGCATGTGACAGTTGTAGGTACCGAAAAACATAATGGTTCGGTATATTATGAGTCTGTGAGAGTCGGGACAAGGGGATCAAAGTATTCTCTGTGATATGCGATATAAGTTTGATGCCATACTTGGTCCATACATATGGATCCGGCATGTTGTAGAGATGAGGTGTGGTCGGGTTCAGCCAAAGCGGAGCGTTCGGTGAGATCTCAGTAGATCTATACTTTTCCACTGCCAACCCCGCTCGCCATGCGCGTATAGTGGTGCACATGGAGGGGGTCAGGGGGTAGGGAGCACGAGGTCCCCTATAAACCAGCAATTTGAGTGCCTCCAATGAGCCCACCACTGCCGCCTCCAGGGCTATAGCTGAATTTGAGGCATCCGGAGCTAGCCACCATGCCACCGTTACCAGCTGTGCGGCAAGGTAGTATTTCTAACAATCTGGGAAGGCCATAGCCCCCTGTGTTTGCGGTCTCATTAAGGTGCTTAGTTTATATCTCGGCGGGGAGGGACCCCAGAGGAAGGAAGAAAAAATCTGATTAAGCCTTTTAAAGAAAGATTTTGGAATCCACTGCGGGGAATGACGGAAAAGGTAAGTGAGTCTGGGAACGATCTTCATTTTAATGAGGTTAATGCGGCCCCATAAGGACAGCAGCAAATTACTCCACGATTTAAGTTTAACCTTTATATCCAGCAACACTGGGTCTAAGTTGAGAGAAATGAATGAATGAATGAAAACTTGTATAGCGCGGCACATGCGAACTGAATCGCCTCTGGGCGCTTGGGGGGAGACAATTACACCTAGGTATTTGAAAGTGTCTACCCACTGAAGGGGAGTGTCAGAAGGGGATGTCGTCCGCGCTGCTTGGTCAATTGGGAATAACAACGATTTGGACCAGTTAACCTTTAATCCCGTGACCCCCGCAAAGTTGTTCAGCACTGTCAGCGCACCCTGTAACGACGAACCCGCATCACCGAGAAAAAGGAGCATGTCGTCGGCGTAAAGTGCCACCCTCTCCTCCAGCAGCCCCACACGTAGACCCCTGATGTGCGGGGACGTGTGCAGCGCCTCCGCCACCGGTTCCACTGCAAGGGCGAATAGTGCCGGGGAGAGAGGGCAACCCTGCCTCGTGCCCCTGAATAGCCTGAAGGGGCCAGACAATAGACCCCCCAGGCATACAGAGGAGGTGGGACATTTGTAAATCACCTGAAGCCATTTAATGAAGAGCAAAGGGAAGCCCATTCAACGCAATGTCTCCCATAAAAAGGGCCACTCAACAGTATCAAATGCCTTTTCGATGTCTAAGGATGCAACAGTGCGGGATCCCTCATTAATGTACTGGGCATGGATATTCGTGAAGAGTCTACGAAGGTTGACCTCAGTGGCTCTACGGGGCATGAAACCTGTTTGATCAGAGTCAATCACCGGGGTATAACATAACATGGGGTATAATATAATGGCAAGGAGTTTGGTCAAAATGTTTAAGTCATTGTTTAGCAGCGCAATGGGCCCATAAGAAGCACAGGAAGTGGGGTCCTTCTGAGGTTTATAGATCAAGGTCAGATGGGCGTGATACATAGAATCCGGTAATTTTCCCTCCGAGAGACATTTTGTAAATAGCGATGTCAACTGCGGCGCCAGCACCTCTTCGTGTGTTTTATAAAAATCTATCGGCAGGGCCTGGTGCCTTTCCGGAGGGGAAGGATCGGATTGCATTTAGAACCTCCAATGTTGTGAAAGGTCGCACTAAAGTCTCCCGTTCCGAGTCAGACAACCAGCCGAGGGCCAAAGGGTCCAACAGATCCCGTAGCTCCTCAGGCCGGAAGGCAGAGGGCAGGCTGGAGGTATATAAAGTTTCATAGAAGTCAGTAAATGCTTGTAGGATATCTGAAGGGGTAGTTGCTGTCCCCCCACCCGGGGGGGTTTTAGTGGAGATAAGCGTAAGTGGCTGGTCATGTTGAGCCAATATGGCCAACAGCCGACCATTCCTGTCTCCCTGTTCAAAGAACCGTTGTCTGTTCTTATACGTGTCTAACTTTGTGATTTCTACCAGATGAAGGTTTAGTTCTCTCTGTGCCGCTGCCAAGAGATCAAAGCGGCCTGGGATGGGGTCTGCACCATAAGTGCTAGTATGGTCTAGTACCGACTGCTGCAAGGATTGAGTCTCCGAAGCTCGTTTTTGTCTGATTGCCGCAATAGAAGAAATATATTGTCCCCTAGAGTAGGCCTTAAAGGCGTCCCATGTAATGTCAGAAGGGGCGGACCCTGAGTTATGTTCCCAGAACTCACTCAACAATTGAGGCATTTCATCCGCAAGGTCTGGATGGGAGATCCATTCCGGCCCCAGCCTCCACAGAGCTGCGCTACGGGAGACAGGGGCGCGAAAAACCACTGACCAAGGGCTATGATCCGACAGTCCACCGGGCAAATAGGTAGCTTCTAGAACATCCGCCAACAACAGCGGGTTGGTAAAGGCCAGGTCTATCCGCGAGGCAGTTCTGTGGGAGGCCAAGAAGCAGGAGAAGGACCGTGTAGTTGGATGCTTCCATATCTCAACCAAGCCAATTGCTTGGGCCCAAGCGGACAGACCTGAACAATGCAATTTGGCAGGAGTGGGCCTGTCGAGATCAGCTGACATGGTGGCATTGAAATCGCCCATGACCAACAGCCTTCCAGGGCAAAAGGGAGTGACCCTTTCCAGGACCTTGTACAAAACCGTAGGGGAGAAAGGCGGAGGGACATAAATATTCACCACAATATATCTTTGAGACCATAAGGTAAATGCCACCAGGACAAACTTACCCTGGGGGTCTGTGCATATCTCTTCAATTACACACGAGAAGTTCTTGTGCACCAGAACCGACACTCCCCTGGCGTAAGTGGAGTATGTGGAGTGAATCGCCTTTTGAATCCACGGCTTTTTTAATGTTAGGATTTTGCTACCCATAAGGTGGGTCTCCTGGAGGAGGATTATTTGGGGAGAATGTGATTTCAGGTATTGAAATAGGAGGGCTCTTTTAAATTTGGAATTTAGGCCTCTTGCGTTCCACGAAAGAACGAAAAAGGAGTTATCTTTGAGATCAGCCATCATGTTGGGGACTTAGCAGGAGGATCGGATAATATACTTGAATTTGGAGACCAATCATGAGCAGCACAATCCCTGTCAGGACACATCTCTGAATATCAGCACTATAGCATATGAAAAACATGAAACATACCAGTAAAACAAATAAAAAGAAAGGAATTAAACAACCCAGGCACGTGGTGCCCTTCCTACTATAACCCATCCCCCTCACGAAATAGGGGAGAGAGCCTGGGAATAGTTTGTACCTCAGACCAAAAACTGGAGCAACTAATAGAAAACATAAAACAACATAACTTCCCAAGCACTGAGTGCTTTTCCTACCAGCATCCGGCATCTCGCAAAAAACACCGGGGATGACCGGAGGCCGGTTTATACCCAAAACTGCAAAAAAGTGCCTACTTTAGGCGTAGAGTTCCAGGGAAGATCCCTGGCAGTTTCTGGCCTGCAACAGCAGGCAAGGGTGAGGGGACGTGTATCACATCACATCCAGCGGGGGGCCAGAGTATCCATAGATGCACAGTGTCCTCAAGAGGGTACGTTGAATTGTCTTGCTGTAGCTCCGTTTAACTAGGATCTAGCAGAAGCAGGGGAAAACGTAACCCCAAGTAGAGGGGTGAGCCACATCAATTGCCCGCCACAGAAGGGACCTACCAGAAGACCAGAAACAAACATAAGTCAGTTAATGGGAGGTCAGTCCATCCCCCGAATCGGGGACCCGCGCATATGACAGACGATCAGTCCCATTAAACATTCCCCAGGATGAAGAAGAGTGTCAGACAACTGGGCAGAGGAGTCCTCTCCTGCGTCCCCTCAGCGGGAGAGCCGTGGCGCCCCACCCGTCCCATCATACAGAAGCAATCAAGCAGATAGGAAACATATCCGCAATCCGTGGAACAAAAGAAAAACAGCCAGGATTGTAGGGTAAAGCAGGCATAAAGATCACTGCAAAGATAACAGCCAGGTGTCAGCCTCTGCAGGGGAGTCAAAAAACTTCACCGAGCCGCCATGTTGAACTCGCAGGCGACTAGGGTAGAGCATGGAGTACTTTGATGTCCCGTTCCCGGAGCCGTCTTCTGACCTCAGTGAAGGTTTTGCGACGTCTTTGGAGATCCGCAGAGAAGTCAGGATAAAGATGCACTACAGTATGCTCAAAGGGAAGGGTAGGGTAATTGCGGGCCTCACGGAGGATGCGGTCACGGTCTCTGTAATTGAGAAACCTCACCAGGAAGGGCCTTGGCGGGGCCCCAGGGGTGCTCCGGCCAGTCGGGACCCTGTGGGCCCTTTCTACTACGTACGTCGGGGGGACCTCAGTCAGGTTAAGAAGTGACTTAAAGAAGGCCTCCGCAAACTCAGCTGGGCGATTCCCCTCCGCCCCCTCCGGGAGACCGAGGACCCTGACATCAGATTTCGCCACCAAGGATTGGACGGTGCGCTGCAGCGTGAGGAGGGCACCATCATGACGGGCAGCAAGATCCTCTGTGGCGGAGATTCGTGACTCAGTCTCAGAAAGTCTGCCCCTGATTTTATGCAAGTCCGCTCTGATGAAGGTACATTCCTCAGCCAGATGATCAATGCGGACTAATAGGGAGGTTCTACTCTGTTCTATAGCCGCTAGGATAATGGTTGTGTCACTGGCTTGTGTCGGAGGAGGCGGAGAGGCTGTCGGGTTCCCCGCCTGTTCCATGTCTGCTATCAGCACTCTAAGTTGATCAAGAATGGCACTGGGGCACTGGGCAGGCTGTGGTGGCGCCTTTTTTGTTGTTGACTTGCCCTTAGATGGCATGAGTATGTGCCTCTGTAAGTTCAAGTCTATGCGCAGGGTCTGCCCCTTTAAGAGCCTGGGATGTACAGAGGGAGACCCTTCAGTGCAGGGAAGACAGACACCCGAGGCTGCTGCAGTGCTGATCTCCCCAGGACAGGAGGGTAGTGACAACTGCCTGCTCCACCAAGTATTCCTGGCACAAGGATGTGGCCGGTCCCCTCCCAGTCCAAGGCACTCCAGCAGGGAGGATGTAACCTGGACTGTAGGCCTCAAGATGGCGGCGCCCTGCGAGAGCGCGGATCTTGCTGTCCGGGTCCCACCGACTGCCCCCCGATGCTGCTGGTCCCCTCCGGAGATGAATCCACAGGCAAGCAGGGCAGGGTGACCTCCTGTTTTGCGGCACCGGAGCGCGGAGGATGCAGGCTCCGTAGGCAGCAAGATGGCGGCGGCCGCGAGTGAGGAGAGCTGGCCGTCCGGGAGCTTCTGGCTGCCCCCCGATGTCACATACCCCCTCCGGAGATGACCCCACAAGTGGATGAGGCAGGGGTGACTGCTGTCTCTGCGGATTGCGGCTCCGGTGCGCGGAAAAGGTAGGATGCTCCGTAGGCCCCAAGATGGCGACGGGCCTCGACTATGCAGGGCTGGCCAGAAACCAAATGGGGCTCAATCGTCCTGCCAGGCTCCAAGATACCGGCCTGGGACGAGGCAGGGTGTGCAGTGAAGCGGATGACCGCAGATTTTCTCAGAATTTGTGGAGCTCTAGGTCAGCACGTCTACCTCGGCTTACATCCGGACACGCCCCCCTCAAGTGTGTTTCTTTACGTTTGTGCTGTTTAAATTTCCTTTCTATCTTTTAGTGTTTTTGCGTTATTAATGATTTATTAAAGGCAAATATAGGGTATAAATATAAAAATAACCCATTATAGCATGTAATATAGCAATATACTGTACATAAAGTTATAGTTACGTAAGTGACATAGGGAATAACAAAAGTTGCTTATATTTACATACAAATTGTACAAAAATGTCTTGTGTCTCTTGTAGGGGGGCTGGGTGACCTTTATTAAATCAACAATAACTGAAAAACAAAAGGAGATAGAATGGAGAGTAAAAGTCTTGCCCATAGCACAAATGTCTCCCTGTGCATACATATGCGCATGCGCAGACCGGCAACTGGCTGGGCAGATGAGTGCGAGCCTGTCGTCAATGCTGGCGCCAGACAGACTATTTAAACAGGCTGCAGTTTGGTGTGCAGCTTCTGTGTGTTTGTTCCTGATTGTTGTTTGACTTCTGATCCTAACCCAGCTTGCTCCTGACCTCTGTTCTGTTTGACTGCTACCTGCCCTGACCATGGCTTGTCTCTGGATTCTGCCTTCTGTTTTTGCCTGATCTAACTCCCGTTGCTGATTTGGCTTGTGACCCAACTATCCTGTTGTCTGCCGTCTATGCCTGATCTGCCCGACTATTATGGACCCGGCTCATCTGACCCTGCATCCAGCTCATCCAGCCTGCTACAGCTCTTCAGTCCAGCAAGGTATCATCTGTCTCCTGCTTCCAGCTGCTTACCCACAGACTGCCGCCAGCCAAACTCAGTGCCAGCTTATATGCCACCAGCGGTTCTGCTGCCACATCCACCAGCTGACTGCTGCCACCATGCAGTCTATTGGAATGATCACAGGCACTCATACCTCGCTGTGCTTGCATTGCTGCTCTCTAACCAGGAGATCACTAACAAGGTATGGGACAGGAGGGCAGGGTGATGTCATCGGTTGGGAAAAAACATGCTATTATCTTCAGAATAAAAGCAGCCCAAATTTGTATTTTTATGACACAAAAAAGCACAAACGTAGCACTAACAAATAGTATGTTTGTTTTTAAGATTTAATAACATGGGGTGAAAAGTGAGTGGGTTGTTATCAAATAAAAACAAGCTGCTATAAAACCATAACAGCACAAATAAAAATATTAGTAGCACAAACATAGCACTAAAACACTTGAGTTTTTACTTCTGCAGATTGTACGGGGGGTTAGGGGGGCAAAGTGAGTGGGGTTGGAAAAACCCCACTTTAAAACCATAACAGCACAAATAAAAATTTTAGCAGCACAAACGTAGCACTAACCAACGAGACCAGTTTTGTGTCATTTGGGCGTTGTAGGGGGGCTGTGTGACCTTTGGTGACCTTTGATAAATCATTAACACAAAAACAATAAAAGATAGAAAGGAAATTTTAACAGCACTAAATAAACACACTTGAATTTTTATTTGTGCTGATTGTAAGTTGGGCAAAGTGAGTGGGGTTTGAAAAAATAAACTGTTATAACTTTAAAACCATAACAGCACAAATAGAAATATTAGCAGCACAAAACAGCACAAACGTAGCACTAACCAATGAGACCAGTTTCGTGTCATTTGGGCATTGTAGGGGGGCTGTGTGACCTTTGGTGACCTTTAATAAATCATAAATAACGCAAAAACGATAAAGGATAGAATGGAAATATTGGCAGCACAAAACAGCACAAACTTAGCACTAACCAATGAGACCAGTTTTGTGCCATTTGGCTGTTGTAGGGGGGCTGTGTGATGTCAGAGTCTGGAAAAAACGATTGCTAATATCTTCAAAATAAAAGCAGCACAAATGTAAATTTTTGCGGCACAAAACAGCACAAACGTAGCACTAAAGAAACACACTTGAGTTTTTATTTGTGCTGGTTGTAGGGGGGCCAGCTTCACTGAGCTGAACTGGGAGACTAGTTGGGATGAAGGGAAAGATGAATGCAGCAATGTACAGAGACATCCTTGATGAAAACCTTCTCCAGATTGCTCTGGACCTCAGATTGAGGGGAAGGTTCATCTTCTAATAGAACAACCCTAAGCACACAGCCAAGATAACAAAGGAGGGACTACGGGGCAACTCTGTGAATGTCCTTGAGTAGCCCAGACTTGAACCCGATTGAACATCTCTGGAGAGAGCTGAAAATGGCCGTGCACCGACCCTCCCCATCCAACGATCGAGCTTGAAAGGTCCTACAAAGAAGAATGGGAGAAACTGCCCAGAAATAGGAGTGTCGAGCTTGTAGCATCATACTCAGAAAGACGAGGCTGTAATTGGTGCCAAAGGAGCTTTACCAAAGTATTGCGCAAGGGCTGCGATACTTGTGTACATGGGTGGAGCCTGTGATGCTTGTGTACATGGGTGGAGCCTGTGATGCTTGTGTACATGGGTGGAGCCTGTGATGCTTGTGTACATGGGTGGAGCCTGTGATGCTTGTGTACATGGGTGGAGCCTGTGATGCTTGTGTACATGGGTGGAGCCTGTGATGCTTGTGTACATGGGTGGAGCCTGTGATGCTTGTGTACATGGGTGGAGCCTGTGATGCTTGTGCACATGGGTGGAGCCTGTGATGCTTGTGCACATGGGTGGAGCCTGTGATGTTTGTGCACATGGGTGGAGCCTGTGATGCTTGTGTACATGGGTGGAGCCTGTGATGCTTGTGTACATGGGAGGAGCCTGTGATGCTTGTGTACATGGGAGGAGCCTGTGATGCTTGTGTACATGGGAGGAGCCTGTGATGCTTGTGTACATGGGAGGAGCCTGTGATGCTTAAGCATCACAGGCTCCTCCCATGTACACAAGCATCACAGGCTCCTCACATGTACATAGTTATGTGCAGGGGAGGGGCCTGTAATAGTTGTGTACAGGGGGAGGAGCCTGTAATAGTTGTGTACAGGGGGAGGAGCCTGTGATAGTTGTGTACAGGGGGAGGAGCCTGTGATAGTTGTGTACAGGGGGAGGAGCCTGTGATAGTTGTGTACAGGGGGAGGAGCCTGTGATAGTTGTGTACAGGGGGGAGCCTGTGATAGTTGTGTACAGGGGGGGGGAGCCTGTGATAGTTGTGTACATGGAATTTTTTTTTTTATAAATTCGCAAACATTGCAAACACTACTTTTCACGTTGTCATGTGAATACTTTCCGAATGCACTGTAGATTATATCGTTTCTAATTGCATAGTTCACACCAGTGCGGTCAGTTCCAGAAAATAAAGTAGAAAATGCTGCATTTTTTTGCTTGGAGGGGCCGGTAAAGGGCAGGCATGGTGGAGAGCAGGTGGTCCGCCTGGAGGGTCCCGGGTAAAGGGCAGGCGGTCCCCCTGGAGAGTCCCGGGTAAAGGGCAGGTGGTCCGCCTGGAGGGGCCGGTGGTCCGCTTGGAGGGTCCCGGGTAAAGGACAGGCGGTCCCCCTGGAGGGTCCTGGGTAAAGGGCAGCCGTTCCTCCTGGAGGGGCCTGGTGATGAGCAGGCGGTCCTCCTGGAGGGGCCTGGTGAACAGCAAGCAGGCGGTCCTCCTGGAGGGGCCCGGTGATCCTACAAGCCACAGCACAAAATGATCCAAAATACATTCATCATACAGAGGACTGATTCGGTTTCCTGCGTTGTCACACCAAGAATCACACACCAGGCCTTACTTTATATACTAGGATTGGAAATGTAATATCCATATTAACTACTTCAGACCCGTGCTATCGTCAAATGACGGCAACAGCGCGGGTCTGAATATCCAACATGCCGTCTTTTGACGACCGCCCCTTTGGGCGTTCCCAGCGCGCGCTGTAGAGAGCGCTGCGGGGAAGCCCTGAGTTGTCCGTGTCCCTTGGACACGGCCAATCACAGATCCCGGCGAACGGCCAGTCAGAGTGGCCGTTTGCGATGCGATCTGTGGGCGAATAAGAGATGATCTCATAGATCATCTCTCATTGCTGTTTTACACAGAGACAGCGTCCTGTCTCTGGAGAGTAGGAGCCCGATCTGTGTTCCTTGTACATAGGGACACAGATCGGTCACCCCCCCCCCCTTCCCCCACAGTTAGAACACACCTAGGATACACATTTAACCCCTTCCTCACCCCCTAGTGTTAACCCCTTCAATGCCAGTCACATTTATACAGTAATTAGTGCATATTTATAGCACTGATCGCAGTATAAATGTGAATGGCGCCAAAAATGTGTCAAAAGTGTCCGATGTGTCCGCCATAACGTCGCAGTACCAATAAAAATCGCAGATCGCCGCCATTTCTAGTAAAAAAAAAAAAAAAATTCTCTCCCCTATTTTGTAAGCGCTATAACTTTTGCGCAAACCAGTCGCTTATTGCGATATTTTTTTTTTTTTTTTTTTACCAAAAATATGTAGAATACGTATCGCCCTAAACTGAGAAAAAAATGTGTTTTTTTTTTAAATTGGGATATTTATTATAGCAACAAGTAAAAAATATTGTATTTTTCTTCAAAATTGTCGCTCTTTTTTTTTTGTTTATAGCGCAAAAAATAAAAACCGCACAGGCGATCAAATACCACCAAAAGAAAGCTCTACTTGTGGGGAAAAAAGGAAGTCAATTTTGTTTGGGAGCCATGTCGCACGACCGCGCAATTGTCAGTTAAAGCGACGCAGTGCCGGAAGCTGAAATTTCACCTGGGCAGGAGGGGGATGTATGTGCCCAGTAAGCAAGTGGTTAAAACACATTTAGGGCCCCTTGCACACGGGGCCACCTCAGTGATATGTAAAGCCCCGTCCCCTGCAGCCTATTGCAGGTTGCACCTGCACTGAGCTAAAAGCTGTACTGAGTAATCCTCATGTTTAGGGCCCTCTGTGTTCTGGGACAAAGGGCCACAACTCAGAAGACCTGCATTCCACAACGCACAGGGCCCTAAACACGGGTACCACCCTGTACAGTGTCCAGCCGCAACCTGCCATAGACTGACAGGAGCTGGGGGGCCAGAAACTGTACACTGCTCCTAGGTGGCCCCGTGTGTAAGGGACATAAAGCTGGAGCCCGGGCCGGGGGATTTATATATGAAGATGATTGGTGGGGCTTTATATCGGCAGCCTTCATGTTTTGGGATTATTTTGCTGTGTGACGTGCCGGTGTTGAGGGTTTCCTTCCCTCTCTGATGGTCATACTTGTCTTCTTCTCTTCTAGGACTATACATGGATTGATATATAACGCTTTGAAGCTCTTTATGGAAATGAACCAAAAACTTTTCGATGATTGCACCCAGCAGTTCAAAGCAGAGAAACAAAAGTGAGTGTCGCCTGTTACACCCTATCCCCCTCTGTGTGCTCCGATCGCGACCTTACCCATCCTCCTCTGTGTGCCCCGATCACGACCTTACCCTCATCCTCCTCTGTGTGCCCCGATCACATCCTTACATCCCATCCTCCTCTGTGTGCCCCGATCACGACCTTACCCTCATCCTCCTCTGTGTGCCCCGATCACGTCCTTGCATCCCATCCTCCTCTGTGTGCTCCAATCACGACCTCACATCCCATCCTCCTCTGTGTGCTCCTATCACGACCTTACATCCCATCCTCCTCTGTGTGCTCCTATCACGACCTTACATCCCATCCTCCTCTGTGTGCTCCAATCACGACCTCACATCCCATCCTCCTCTGTGTGCTCCTATCACGATCTTACATCCCATCCTCCTCTGTGTGCTCCAATCACGACCTTACCTCCCATCCTCCTCTATGTGTCCTGATCACGACCTTACCCACCATCCTCCTCTGTGTGCCCCAATCACGACCTTACCCACCATCCTCCTCTGTGTGCCCCAATCACGACCTTACCCCCATCCTCCTCTGTGTGCCCCGATCACGACCCTACCCTCATCCTCCTCCGTGTGCTCCAATCACGACCTTACCCTCATCCTCCTCTGTGTACTCCAATCACAACCTTACCTCCCATCCTCTTCTGTGTGCTCCGATCACGACCTTTCATCCCATTTTCCTCTGTGTGCCCCGATCACGACCTTACCCTCATCCTCCTCTGTGTGCTCCAATCACAACCTTACCTCCCATCCTCTTCTGTGTGCTCCGATCACGACCTTTCATCCCATCCTCCTCTGTGTGCTCCTATCACGACCTTACATCCCATCCTCCTCTGTGTGCTCCTATCACGACCTTACATCCCCTCCTCCTTTGTGTGCTCCGAGCACGACCTTACCTCCCATCCTCTTCTGTGTGCTCCGATCACGACCTTTCATCCCATCCTCCTCTGTGTGCTCCTATCACGACCTTACATCCCCTCCTCCTTTGTGTGCTCCGAGCACGACCTTACCTCCCATCCTCCTCTATGTGTCCTGATCACGACCTTACCCACCATCCTCCTCTGTGTGCCCCAATCACGACCTTACCTCCCATCCTCCTCTGTGTGCTCCTATCACGACCTTACCTCCCATCCTCCTCTGTGTGCCCCAATCACGACCTCACATCCCATCCTCCTCTGTGTGCTCCAATCACGACCTTACATCCCATCTTCCTCTGTGTGCTCCAATCACGACCTCACATCCCATCCTCCTCTGTGTGCTCCAATCACAACCTTACCCTCATCCTCCTCTGTGTGCTCCAATCACAACCTCACATCCCATCCTCCTCTGTGTACTCCTATTACGACCTCACATCCCATCCTCCTCTGTGTGCTCCTATCACGACCTTTTTTTTTTTTTTTAATTAATTCTCTTTATTTCATTATCTTTCATATAAAAACAGATTACGTACAACATTTTATTTATACAAAACATTTTTCATTCCCCGCATACCATAATCTTGGATTTAACCCCTGTTGACTGCTCATTTTCCCCTTCTCTCCCTACCCCCCCCCCCTCCTCCCTCCCATTCTAAATTTTCTATTATCTCCTTGGCCTTTCATACCGGATATCCTATTTCAAGTAACCACGGTTTCCATATTTTATCGAATTCCTTGATGTTTCCCCTTTTGATAGACAGTTTTCTCTTTCCATATTGTTTCTGTCACACTATTAGTCCACTCTTATTGATGGGGGGTTTACTGCTTGCCATCTTTGGGCAATTAATTTTCTTGCCTGGAATAGGCACCTTGCTACAGCTTTTGTGGTACTCGCCAGCCCTCCCCTTTATTCCCATATTCCCAATATGCACGTTCTAGGGTCCATCCCCTACCTAGTCCCATATGTTTTGTTAATAATTCTAATGATCTCTAGCCAATACCTGAATAATTTAGGGCATCTCCATAACATATGTAATAAGTCCCCCGTGTCCTGGCATCTGGGACACCCTGCGTCTGTTCTCCAACCAAAACTGAATATTTTTTTTGGGGTATAGTATGCCCTGTGTATCATTTTTAATAAGGATATCTTTTGGGCTGGTGAAACTGTGACCATTTGCCCTCTCTCCAACACCGTCTTCCATTGGTCTTCTGTTATAATTCCCAGGTCTTCCTCCCATTTCTTTTTACTTTTAAGCTGCATTGGTCCCTCTGTTCTCCTCACATATATATGGGTAGATTGTGGAAATAAACCCTTTCTTCTCTATCCCTCCTCTCATTCTTTGAGATATTCGTGCCTTTATCCAGTTTGGTCCTACTCCATTAAATTGAGTATTTAATGCATGCCTAACTTGTAGATACCTATAGAACGTGCAATTGGGAATTTCGTATTCCTCTCTCAGGGAGGCGAATGTTTTTAAGGTCCTTCCCTCATATAACTGAGCCAGTCTTGTTATCCCTTTTACTGCCCATTCTTTGATCACTCCCACTGTTTCGAGCTCTTGAAGGTTCCTGTTATTCCATAATGGCGCGTACTCTGTCACTCCCACCTGTCCTCCCTCTATCGTTCTGGCTTTCCACACTTTAGTTATCATCCTGACCGTAGGGGTCAGGTTGATAAATGAGTTGGCCTCCATAACCTCCATGATTGTTTCGTGGGGGGCCCCATGGATCATTAAACTTCCATTCATATCCTCTCCTGGTTCCATTTTAACTCCGATGTGCTGCAGCTGTGCGGCCAAAAAGTAGCAACGCGGATGGGGTACTGCCATTCCCCCCCTCTCTCGTTGACAGCTGCAAAGTCTGCAGTCCTATTCTAGCGAGTCCTCCTTTCCATATTAATTCCCTAAACAGGGCGCCTATCTTCTTAAACCATTTTTTGTGTATCCATATAGGTGTGTTATGTAATACGTAGAGTAATTGTGGCATCCATACCATTTTAATCAGGTTGCACCTCCCAGCCACCGATAATGGGAGTCCTATCACGACCTTACATCCCATCCTCCTCTGTGTGCTCCAATCACGACCTCACATCCCATCCTCCTCTGTGTGCTCCAATCAAGACCTCACATCCCATCCTCCTCTGTGTGCTCCTATCACGATCTTACATCCCATCCTCCTTTGTGTGCTCCGAGCACGACCTTACCTCCCATCCTCCTCTGTGTCCTGATCACGACCTTACCCACCATCCTCCTCTGTGTGCCCCGATCACGACCTTACCCTCATCCTCCTCTGTGTGCCCCAATCACGACCTTACCCCCATCCTCCTCTGTGTGCGCCGATCACGACCTTACCCTCATCCTCCTCTGTGTGCTCCAATCACAACCTTACATCCCATCCTCCTCTGTGTGCTCCAATCACGACCTTACATCCCATCCTCCTCTGTGTGCTACTATCACGACCTTCTATCCCATCCTCCTCTGTGTGCTCCTATCACGACCTTACCTCCCATCCTCCTCTGTGTGCTCCTATCACAACCTTACCTCCCATCCTCCTCTGTGTGCTCCTATCACGACCTTACATCCCATCCTCCTCTGTGTGCCCCGATCACGACCTTACCCTCATCCTCCTCTGTGTACTCCTATCACGACCTTCTATCCCATCCTCCTCTGTGTGCTCCTATCACGACCTTACCTCCCATCCTCCTCTGTGTGCTCCTATCACGACCTTACATCCCATCCTCCTCTGTGTGCCCCAATCACGACCTTGCCCTCATCCTCCTCTGTGTGCTCCAATCACGACCTTCTATCCCATCCTCCTCTGTGTGCTCTGATCACGACCTTACATCCCATCCTCCTCTGTGTGCTCTGATCACAACCTTCTATCCCATCCTCCTCTGTGTGCTCTGATCACGACCTTACATCCCATCCTCCTCTGTGTGCTCCAATCACGACCTTCTATCCCATCCTCCTCTGTGTGCTCCAATCACGACCTTCTATCCCATCCTCCTCTGTGTGCTCTGATCACGACCTTACATCCCATCCTCCTCTGTGTCCTGATCACGACCTTACCCACCATCCTCCTCTGTGTGCCCCGATCACGACCTTACCCTCATCCTCCTCTGTGTGCCCCAATCACGACCTTACCCCCATCCTCCTCTGTGTGCGCCGATCACGACCTTACCCTCATCCTCCTCTGTGTGCTCCAATCACAACCTTACATCCCATCCTCCTCTGTGTGCTCCAATCACGATCTTACATCCCATCCTCCTCTGTGTGCTACTATCACGACCTTCTATCCCATCCTCCTCTGTGTGCTCCTATCACGACCTTACCTCCCATCCTCCTCTGTGTGCTCCTATCACGACCTTACATCCCATCCTCCTCTGTGTGCCCCGATCACGACCTTGCCCTCATCCTCCTCTGTGTACTCCTATCACGACCTTCTATCCCATCCTCCTCTGTGTGCTCCTATCACGACCTTACCTCCCATCCTCCTCTGTGTGCTCCTATCACGACCTTACATCCCATCCTCCTCTGTGTGCCCCAATCACGACCTTGCCCTCATCCTCCTCTGTGTGCTCCAATCACGACCTTCTATCCCATCCTCCTCTGTGTGCTCTGATCACGACCTTACATCCCATCCTCCTCTGTGTGCTCTGATCACGACCTTGCATCCCATCCTCCTCTGCTCCGATCACGACCTTACCCCCATCCTCCTCTGTGTGCTCCAATCACTACCTTCTATCCCATCCTCCTCTGTGTGCTCCTATCACGACCTTACATCCCATCCTCCTCTGTGTGCCCCGATCATGACATTACTTCCCATCCTCCTCTGTGTGCTCCGATCACAACCTTACATCCCATCCTCCTCTGTGTGCCCCGATCACGACTTTACATCCCATCCTGACCGTCGGAGGCCCGGGCGCGACGTTATGACCAAAAATAATTGCGCAAATACTGGCAATTTTATTCCCTAGGTCTGATATACATATATATATATATATATATAATATATTACATACACACACACAGTGCTTTAAGTGGGCCAAAAGAGGTGCCGGTACTCTTATTAGGCGCCGGTGCCCGGACATCCATCCACCTCGGAGCCTTATATTATAACCTGCTGGGACTTGTAGTTCTCCATCTTCTCCTGGGGCTCAGGTGCATGCAATCCACACCCATCCACCTCAGAGCCTTATTGTATGTATAACCTGCTGGGACTTGTAGTTCTTCAATCTCCATGAGCCCCAAGAGAAGATGGAGAACTACAAGTCCCATCAGTCTTACTAAAATGACAGGCTCTGAGGTGGATAGGTGGGGATCAGGCAGTGCACCCCTTTAGATTTACACCGACCCCCCCCCCGTTTCTCTCTCTCCCCTGTGGTACAGGAGAGTGTTTTGCTTACCTTGCTGGAGATGGAGAAACTTGCCGCCGCCGCCGCGCTGTAAACACATGTTCCAACTTCCAGGCCAATCAGCGCAGCACAGAGGTACAGCGCCTCCCACTCCACCGCCCGCCAATCTCCTGCGTCGTTCTGTTTTTTTTTTAGCCCTTCTGCCTAGTTGGCTGGTGTTTCCCGCCACTCCCACATCAAGGGAGACAGACAGTTCCACCAGCCAACCAGGCGGAAGGGCTGAAAAAAAAACTCATCGCGCGCCGCCGCCGGGTGTACCAGAGCTAGGCCAAAGCCGCGGCCTTTCCTAAGGCGGTGGCAGCGGCGCATTCTGCGGACGCCAGGACTTTGCCCCCCTGCAATTTTTCGCCCGGTGCAGGAGCCCCCCCCCCCCCGCTACGCCAGTGCGTTCCGGTACGGGAAACCCACGTACTGGGCGCACGGAGAGGTGCTGGTACTCTCCAGGGCCATTTTTGGAAGTGGCGGTACTGAGTACCGCCGCGTTCCGGCCCACTTAAAGCACTGTGTGTGTGTGTATATATATATATATGTATGTATGTATGTATGTATGTATGTATGTATGTATGTATGTATGTGTATATGTTTGGGGGTTCTGAGTAATTTTCTAGAAAAAATATTGTGATTTTTACATGAAGGAGAGAAGTGCCAGAATAGACCCCCCTGGTATGGAAGTGGTTAACAGTATCTAATAATTTACATTAAAAAGGTTTATCGAAACAAGATAACAAAACAACCTAAAAACAATATAAAGCCAAGATACGTCACAATATGCTTGTGTATACATACTAACCGTATGGTATTGGGCTCCACCTTGTGGCCAAATTAGAGTATTGCCTCGAAAAACACAATACTATATCTAATACCATAAACCACTAAAATACAGAAATAAAAAATATTTAAAAATTCTTGCGGTCATAGTCCAAACACGGCGAGTCGAGTTGATGCCTAAGAGCTGAATTTTCTGTGGTCAGGTGAGACCAACTTTCTCCCGATCTTCTCTGAATCATTTAGATGTTTATTGTCAGGACTGTACATGTACCTTCTTGAGGAGGAGGAGGACTGTTCATGTTTGGAGGAAGAAAAATGGTGACTATGACCCTAAGAACACCATCCCTACAGTCACACGGAGGGGGAAACATGATGCTTTGGGGCCATTTCTCTGATAAAGGTCCAGGCCGACTTTGCCACATTGAGGGCCTATTGGCCCTGGCCACGTATTGTAAGATCTTGGAGCCGAAACTCTGAGTTGCCAAGAGACGGCCAAGAAACCTTAAGGCGTGGGTGCTCAACCTGTGGCCCTTCAGCTGTTGGGGAACTCGAGAACAAGCACATTAATGTCATGGAGTGGCCTAGCCAGTCTCCAGACCTTAATCTTATAGAAAATGTATGGAGGAGCTGAAACTTCAAGTTGCCAAGAGACAGCCAAGAAACCTTGAATCGCATGGCTGGGCACAGGAACGTACAGGTACGTCCTCTTTAAGTGCCCAGTAGCGGCCGCGCGACCCGGTCCGAAGCTCCGTGACCGCGGGACCCGTGGACCCGATCGCCGCTGGAGTCCCGCGATTGGTCCCCGGAGCTGAAGAACAAGGAGAGCTGTGTGTAAACACACCTTCCCCGTTCTTCACTGTGGCGCCATCATCGATCGTCTGTTCCTTGATATAGGGAAACAATCAATGACGTCATACGTCCAGCCCAGCCCCCCTACAGTTAGAAAAACAGATTAGGGCACACATAACCCCTACAGCGCCCCCTAGTGGTTAACTCCCAAACTGCAATTGTAATTTTCACAGTAATCGGTGCATTTTTATAGCACTTTTTGCTGTGAAAATGACAATGGTCCCAAAAATGTGTCAAAATTGTCCAAAGTGTCCGCCATAATGTTGCAGTCAAGAAAAAAATCGCTAATCGCCGCTATTGGTAGTAAAAGTGTAAAAGAATACATATCGGCCTAAACTATTTTTGTTTATGGCGCAAAAAATAAAAAACGCAGAGGTGATCAAATATCACCAAAAGAAAGCTCTATTTGTGGGGAAAAAAGGACGCCAATTTTGTTTGGGAGCCATGTCGCACGACCACGCAATTGTCAGTTAAAGCGACGCAGTGCCGAATCACAAAAAGGGGCAAGGTCCTTAATTTTGGGGCAATTCCACCAGCGTGTGCAATTTTGAAGTTTGACATGTTGGGTGTCTATTTACTCGGTGTAACTTCATCTTTCACATAATGCAAAAAAAAAATTGGGCTAACTTTACTGTTTGTTGTTTTTTTTTTTTTAACCACTTGCTTATTGGCACATATACCCCCTTCCTGTCCATGTGAAATTTCAGCTTTCGGCACTGTAATGCTTTAACTGACAATTGCGCGGCCGTGCGGCGTGGCTCCCAAACAAAATTGACGTCCTTTTTTCCCCACAAATAGAGCTTTCTTTTGGTGGTATTTGATCACCTCTGTGGTTTTTATTTTTTGCGCTATAAACAAAAAAAGAGCGACAATTTTAAAAAAAACAAAATATTTTTTACTTTTTACCATATTAAATATCCCAGTTTAAAAAAATTCAATTTCCTCAGTTTAGGCCGAACATTGGTTTGGGCAAAAGTTATAGCGTCTACAACATAGGTGATAGTTTTATGGCTTTTTTTTTTTTTTTTTTACTAGTAATAGCAGCGATGTGCGATTTTTTTTTGTCAGGACTGCGATATTGCGGCGGACACTTTTGACAAATTTTTGGGACCATTCAGCGATCAGTGCTATAAATATGCACTGATTACTGTATAAATGTGACTGGCAGGGAAGGGGTTAACACTAGGGGGCAAGGGAGGGGTTAATTATGTTCCCTGGGTGTGTTCTAACTGAAGGGGGGTGGGACTGACTAGGGGAAATTACAGATCGCTGTTCATGCATTGTACGAACAGAAGATCAGCATTTCTCCACCTGATGGGACGGTTCTCGCTCTGTAACGAGTGATCGCGGGTGCCCGGCACGGCAGCGCCGGGCACTTGCGTCGGCATCAGGGGTGCACGCGCCCCTAGTGGTTGCAATGTGAAATCACGTTGATTTGCCGCCGTAAAACTGGGTTGGCTAGTGGTTAAAGTGCCCCTGTCCCCGTGTGCTCGCAGGCAGAAGCGAGCGCATACCACATATGAAAATGGTGTTGAAACCACACATGTGAGGTGTCACTGCGAATGTTAGAGCCCGAGCAATAATTCTAGCCCTAGACCTCCTCTGTAACTCAAAACCTGTAACCAGCAAAAAAAATTAAAGCGTCATGTTTTTTTTTTTTTACATGAAGGAGAGAAGTGCCAGAATTGGCCTGAAGTAGTTAAGGACTGTTGAGCTTCAATATGCGACATTTGTGTGTTTTTTGTTTTGTTTAGTGATCTCTAAGGGGTGACCCCTCCTCCCCCCCGTATTGCTCCCCCCATGAGATCGCTTCCTGTCTGTGGCTGTCCTTCCGCCCGCTCACCTCTTGCTTTGTGTTCCAGGGAGAAGCTAAAGCTGAAGGAGAGAGAAGAAGCTTGGGTTAAAATAGAAAACCTCGCCAAATCCAACCCCCAGGTGAGGACTCCCGGACTCCCATAATGCATCTGTGGTTGCTGGACCCGATAATGAAGCCATGTTGGCCAGACTTTGCGAAAATGTTGGTCTCTCCCCTTGACGATGCTTCGAAACCCCCAACCCCCGCCCTCAGAGCTGCGCGTTATGATTGGTTGACGGCGGTTCGCTCTCCTCTGCAGCAGCGCTGGGAGCTGCAGCATTGCCGCGCAGTGAACTCAGGTATTTGGGGGGGGGGGGCAGGCTGGCTCGGTCGTCAGTCGGTGGAGCCCTCGCCCATCAGACCAGCTCTGTGCCGGCACATTCCGCTCTGTGAGTGAAGCACGCCCCCTCGTCTGTCACCTTTGTAAATAACCCACATTTCAGTGTTTGCCTGAAAGTGATTGGTCATGTGACCTATTTTTATTTTTTAGCCCCAGAATGTTCTCTTCATTCTGTTCTGTGACACCCCGAGATCTTCTTCTTTTTTTGGTGTTTGTAAAATGTACAATAAAGATGATTTGACAGTGATGATTTTGGTGTATAGTGCAGCCTTGTGTATGACCCCATTTACCGGGAGCAGACCCCCGACCTCGTATGACCCCATATTCACCGGGAACAGACCCCCGATCTTGCATGACCCCCATTCACCGGGAGCAGACCTCCAACCTCGTATGACCCCCAATCACCGGGAGCGGACCCCCAACCTCGTATGACCCCCATTCACCAGGAGCAGACCCCCGACCTCATATGACCCCCATTCACCGGGAGAAGACCCCCCTACCTCGTATGACCCCCCATATTCATTCACCAGAAGCAGACCCCCAACCTCGTATGACCTCATATTCACCAGGAGCAGACCACCGACCTCATATGACCCCCATTCACCGGGAGAAGACCCCCCTACCTCGTATTACCCCCCATATTCATTCACCGGGAGCAGACCCCCAACCTTGTATGACCCCTATTCACTGAGAGCAGACCCTGACCTCGTATGACCCCCAACCTCCTATGACCTCCATTCACCGGGAGCAGACCCCTGACCTCGTATGACCCCCATTCACAAGGAGCAGACCCTCGACCTCATATGACCCATATTCATTCCCCCGGGAGCAGACCCCCGACCTCGTATGATCCCCATATTCATTCACCGGGAGCAGACCCCGACCTTGCATGACCCCTATATTAATTCACCGGGAGCGGACCCCCAAACTCCTATGACCTCATATTCACCGGGAGAAGACCCCCTACCTCATATGACCCCCATTCACCGGGAGAAGACCCCCTACCTCGTATGACCCCCATATTCATTCACCGGGAGCAGACCCCTGACCTTGTATGACCCCCATATTCACCTGGAGAAGACCCCCGACCTCGTATGACCCCCATGTTCACCAGGAGCGGACCCCCGACCTCGTATGACCCCCATATTCACCGGGAGCAGACCCCCGTCCTCGTATGACCCCTCCATATTCATTCACCGGGAGCAGACCCCCGTCTTCATATGACCCCCATATTCACCGGGAGCAGACCCCGTCCTCGTATGACCCCCTTATTCACTGGGAGCAGACCCCCGTCCTCGAATGACCCCCATATTCACCGGGAGCAGACCCCCATCCTCGTATGACCCCCATATTCACTGGGAGCAGACCCCCCGTCCTCGTATGACCCCCAAACTCCTATGACCTCATATTCACCGGGAGAAGACCCCCTACCTCATATGACCCCCATTCACCGGGAGAAGACCCCCTACCTCGTATGACCCCCATATTCATTCACCGGGAGCAGACCCCTGACCTTGTATGACCCCCATATTCACCTGGAGAAGACCCCCGACCTCGTATGACCCCCATGTTCACCAGGAGCGGACCCCCGACCTCATATGACCCCCATATTCACCGGGAGCAGACCCCCGTCCTCGTATGACCCCCCCATATTCATTCACCGGGAGCAGACCCCCGTCTTCATATGACCCCCATATTCACCGGGAGCAGACCCCGTCCTCGTATGACCCCCTTATTCACTGGGAGCAGACCCCCGTCCTCGAATGACCCCCATATTCACCGGGAGCAGACCCCCATCCTCGTATGACCCCCATATTCACCGGGAGCAGACCCCCCGTCCTCGTATGACCCCCATATTCACCGGGAGCAGACCCCCCATCCTCGTATGACCCCCATATTCACCGGGAGCAGACCCCCGTCCTCGTATGACCCCCATATTCACAGGGAGCAGACCCCCGGCCTCGTATGACCCCCATATTCACCAGAAGCAGACCCCTGACCTCGTATGACCCATATTCATTCTCCGGGAGCAGACCCCCGATGTTGTATGACCCCATATCCACGGGAGCAGACCCCCGACCTCGTATGACCCCATATTCATTCACCTGGAGCGGACCCCCGACCTCGTATGACCTCATATTCTTTCACAGGGAGCAGTCCCCCACCTTGTATGACCCCCCCCCATATTCATTCACCGGGAGCAGACCCCCTGACCTTGTATGACCCCATAATTAATTTACCGGGAGCAGACCCCCGACCTTGTATGTCCCCCATTGTCATTCACCGGGAGCAGACCTCCGACCTCATATGACCCCCCCCCCATATTCACCGGGAGCAGACCCCTGACCTCATATGACCCCATATTCATTCTCCGGGAGCAGACCCCCGACGTCGTATGACCCCATATTCACCGGAGCAGACCCCCGACCTCTTATGACCTCATATTCATTCACAGGGAGCAGTCCCCCACCTCCTATGACCCCCCCCATATTCACCGGGAGCAGACCCCTGACCTCGTATGACCCCATATTCACCGGGAGTGGACCCCCGACCTCGTATGACCCCATATTCATTCACCGGGAGCGGACCCCCGACCTTGTATGACCTCATATTCATTCACCGGGAGCAGACCCCCGACCTCGTATGACCCCCATATCCACCGGGAGCAGACCCCCACCTCATATGACCCCATATTCATTCACCGGAGCAGTCCCCTACCTCAAATAACTGCCTATTCACTGGGAGCAGACCTCTGACCTCTTATGACCCCATATTAATTCACCAGGAGCAGACCCCCAACCTTATATGACCTCCATATGACCCCATATTCCCCAGGAGCAGACCCCCCAACCTCGTATGACCCCCATATTCACCGGGAGCAGACCCCCAACCTCGTATGACCCCATATTCACCTGGAGCAGACCCCCGACCTTGTATGACCCCATATTCATTCACCGGGAGCAGACCCCCGACCTCGTATGACCTCCATATTAATTCACCGGGCGCAGACCCCTGACCTCGTATGACCCATATTCATTCACCGGGAGCAGACCCCCTTCCTCGTAAAAAATTTAACATGGATTATTCACAATTGGGCCTCATTTACACAGGTGGTGCTACAAGTGTACATCGGTGTGAGGGCCCCGCTTACTCTGCCTAGTTCCGTCCATCCCCGTGTAGACGGGCCCCTTAATGTTCATTGGGCAGACGTAGCTGCAGACACAGTCGCTGCTCCCACTCTGACATCTGTGCGGGGGTTGGGCGCAAATATTTTAGATTGGGAGCCATGTCTGTGTCCATGAAGCTGCTTGTCCCCATTGACATGAGTGGGACAGTGTTCAAGGGAATCTTAGAACGCCGGAGCATGCGTCTGGAAATACGGGGCCTCACATGGGTGTAACAAAGAGAAAATGTGCTGTAGATGGGATTATGTAGCCATCATGAAACCAAAATTATAAAATGCAAACAAGTTTATTGTACTAATATATAGCTAATAATAGCGGGGGAAGTTGTTAAAACCAATGCAGTGTGTGTAATATATATATATATATATAATTATAATATTATGTATAAAGATCATGTACAAAATCATGAGTGAAGAGATGAACCCAAACCTGTTTCAACTTACACAGTCTTCTTCAGGATTTATTTTATTTTTTTAATAGAGTAGATTCTAAAGAAACAAAACACCAACCAAGGAATAGGGAGCATAATACACAATACGATTATTATTTTTCTTGTGTATTATTCTCCCTATTCCTTGGGTTGGTGTTTTGTTTCTTTAGAATGTACTCATCCTATAAAAAAAAAAACTCCCTGAAGAAGACTGCGAAAGTTGAAACACGTTTGCGTTCATCTCTTCACCCATGATGTCTGTCTGATGGGGATTCTCATGATTTTGTACACTGTGTGTGTGTGTGTGTGTGTGTGTGTGTGTGTGTGTGTGTGTGTGTGTGTGCGCGCGCGCGCGCACACCCCACACACACACACCCCACCCCCACACACACCACACATATATACACGCAGAAACCTCGGATTGTGAGTAACAGTTAAAGGGGTGTTCCAGCCAAAATTGGTGTTTATTAAAAGTCAGCAGCTACAAAAAGTGTAGCTGCTGGCTTTTAATAAACACTCACTTACCTGCTGCGTTCCAGCGACGCGCCGACCGGGGCTCCGCTCCTCTCCCCCCCCCTCCCCGGCCGGCGTCTCCATCCCGACTATGGGCACCCAGCCGTGACAGCCTTCGGCTTCACGGCCGGGCACCCACTGCGCATGCGTGCGCGGTGCGGCTCGTCGCTGATTGGACAGGCGATCGCATGGGACCTGTCATGTGTCCCATGCGATCGCCTACAGGGAGGGGCTGGTGTAGGCGATTAAAGTGGATGTAAACCCCCCAAAAAAATTTTTTTATTTTTGATGTCACAATGTAGAGTATAAGATTTCCTATCATCTGTGCCCAGTCTTGCCACACACAGTTAATCCAGCACTGAGTAATCCTCTTTTAAAGTCCAGTGCAAATTAACCGGACTTCAGATAAAAACCTGCCAAATTAGGTTAAGTCCGTTTCTCTGTTTTTGCTTTCAGTAACAGGTTATTTACAAATATAGCTTGGACATGTTTATCATAACAAAAGGTGATCCAAAGTTCATTGTATATTACTAGGATGTGTTATGATGATATATCACCTCATGTTATGATAAACAAAACATAACATATGATAAACATGTCCTAGCTATATTTGTAAATAACCTCTCACTCAAAGCAAGAAGAGAGATTCCGGACTTTTTGATTTAGGCAGGGTTTTATCTGGAAGGCTGTTCGTTTTCACTGAACATAAACGAGGATTACTCAGCGCTGGATTAACTCTGTGTGGCAAGACTGAGCACAAATGATAGGAAATATTATACTCTACATTGTGACATCAATGCAATATGAGCATTTTTTGGGGGGAAATTCGGACTCTGTTTGCAAGTATCTCACAAAACAATGCAGGATTCAAGCCACAGCAGTGTGCAATACAGCATTTGGCCAGAGGTGCGGGAGTGCCGGAGACGTTTGGAAATGTTCGGAAATACTCCATTGCCAAGGTTTTCGGAGTTCAGCCAAGCTGTCCCTGAGTATTCCCGAGGCTCCCCACCTCTGACCACATGCGGTATTGCATGCCATAGAAGTCAATACGGAACAAATTATTTTAGTTTCCATTGACTTCTATGGGGAAACCCGCTTTGAATTACGAGCGTTCTCCTGGAACGGATTATACTCGTAATCCTCCGAGGTTCCACTGTATATATAATGTACACAATGTGTATTGGTTTTAACCCATCCCCCTTTAATATTTGTACAATATATATTTTTTTTACTTATTATTTTGGTCTCGCAATTAAAATCCCATCTACAGCACAATTCCTCTTTGCTGAGGGGTGTGGCTCCGGTATTTGGGTATATAGGACTCTGATATCATCTGTTTGGGTGTATGGATGTTGTAGTACACTGCGTGTGAATGAGGCCCTGAGAGCCACATCATCTGAGGTTTAGTTGTAGTTCCTTCTTTTTTTTTTTTTTTTTTTTTTATTACACAGCTTTAGTTGCCCTTTACAAAAATCCATTTGGAATGGGACTTTTAATGATCCGCGTATTGTAACCACTTAAGACCCGGACCATTATGCAGGTTAAGGACCTTGCCCCTTTTTGCGAATCGGCACTGCGTCGCTTTAACTGACAATTGCGCGGCCGTGCGACGTGGCTCCCAAACAAAATGTTTTTTTAAATTCTTTTTATTGATTTTCAACACACACAACACAGACACAAGATAGGCAACATGCCTACCCCGCTCCCAAACAAAATTGGCATCCTTTTTTCCCCCACAAATAGAGATTTATTTTGGTGATATCTGATCACCTCTGCGTTTTATTTTTTGCGCTATAAACAAAAATAGAGCGACAATTTTGAAAAAAATCAATATTTTTTACTTTTTGCTATAATAAATATCCCCAAAAATATATAAAAAAAATGTTTCCTCAGTTTAGGCCGATACATATTCTTCTACATATTGTTGGTAAAAAAAAAAAATCGCAATAAGCGTTTAACGATTGGTTTGCGCAATATTTATAGCGTCTACAAAATAGGGGATAGTTTTATTGCATGTTTATTTTTTTTACTACTAATGGCAGCGATTCATGTTTTTTTTTTTCGTTACTGCGACATTATGGCGGACACCTTTTAAAGGCGACGTACCTGTACGTGCCATTCTGCCGACGTATATGTGCAGGAGTCTGTCCTTAAGTGGTTAATTCAGCAAATCGCACAAAAAAACGGAAAGAGGCATAACTGATCATCATGATAAATTTTGGGTGTAAGTTTTTTATGTCTAGGGAAGGAGAGAGAAGGAGCTGGGAGGGAAGGAGAGACAAGGAGCTGGGTGGGTTAGGGAGGGATGGAGGGAAGAAGAGGAGCTGGGCGGAGAGGAGAGAAGAGGAGCTGGGTGGGGAGGGAGGGAAGGAGAGGAGCTGGGTGGGGAGGGAAGGAGAGAAGAGGAGCGGGGAGGGATGGAGAGAAGAGGGGCAGGGAGGGATGGAGAGAAGAGGAGCTGGGCGGGGAGGAAGGGATGGAGAGAGGAGCTGGGAGGGGAGGGAGGGAGGGAGAGGAGAGAAGAGGAGCTGGGCGGGGAGGCAGAGGAGAGAAGAGGAGCTGGGCGGGGAGGGGGGAGGAGAGAAGAGGAGCTGGGCGGGGAGGGAGAGGAGAGAAGAGGAGCTGGGAGGGAGAGGAGAGGAGAGGAGCTGGGCGGGGAGGGAGAGGAGAGAAGAGGAGCTGGGCGGAGAGGGAAGGAGAGAAGAGGAGCTTGGCGGGAAGGAGAGAAGAGGAGCTTGGCGGGAAGGAGAGAAGAGGAGCTTGGCGGGAAGGAGAGAAGAGGAGCTTGGCGGGAAGGAGAGAAGAGGAGCTTGGCGGGAAGGAGAGAAGAGGAGCTTGGCGGGAAGGAGAGAAGAGGAGCTTGGCGGGAAGGAGAGAAGAGGAGCTTGGCGGGAAGGAGAGAAGAGGAGCTTGGCGGGAAGGAGAGAAGAGGAGCTTGGCGGGAAGGAGAGAAGAGGAGCTTGGCGGGAAGGAGAGAAGAGGAGCTGGGCGGGAAGGAGAGAAGAGGAGCTGGGCGGGGAGGGAGAGGAGAGAAGAGGAGCTGGGCGGGGAGGGAGAGGAGAGAAGAGGAGCTTGGCGGGAAGGAGAGAAGAGGAGCTTGGCGGGAAGGAGAGAAGAGGAGCTTGGCGGGAAGGAGAGAAGAGGAGCTTGGCGGGAAGGAGAGAAGAGGAGCTTGGCGGGAAGGAGAGAAGAGGAGCTTGGCGGGAAGGAGAGAAGAGGAGCTTGGCGGGAAGGAGAGAAGAGGAGCTTGGCGGGAAGGAGAGAAGAGGAGCTTGGCGGGGAGGGAGAGGAGAGAAGAGGAGCTGGGCGGGAAGGAGAGAAGAGGAGCTGGGTGGGGAGGAAGGAAAGGAGAAAAGAGGAGCTGGGCGGGGAGGGAGGAAAGGAGAAAAGAGGAGCTGGGCGGGGAGGGAGGAAAGGAGAGAAGAGGAGCTGGGCGGGGAGGGAGGAAGAGAAGAGGAGCTGGGCGGGGAGGAGAGAAGAGGAGCTGGGGAGGGAGGGAAGGAAAGAAGAGGAGCTAGGCGGGGAGGGAGGGAGGGAAGGAGAGAAGAGGAGCTGGGCAGGGAGGGGGGGGAAGGAGAGAAGAGGAGCTGGGCGGGGAGGAAGGGAAGGAGAGAAGAGGAGCTGGGAAGGAAGGGGAGAAGAGGAGCTGGGTGGGGAGGGAGGAAAGGAGAGAAGAGAAGCTGGGCGGGGAGGGAGAGGAGGAGAGAAGAGGAGCTGGGAGGGAGAGGAGGAGAGAAGAGGAGCTGGGCGGGGAGGGAGGGAAGGAGAGAAGAGGACCTGGGTGGGGAGGAGAGAAGAGAAGCGGGGAGGGAGGGAAGGAGAGAAGAGGAGCTGGGCGGGGAGGGAGGGAAGGAGAGAAGAGGAGCTGGGCAGGGAGGGAGGGAAGGAGAGAAGAGGAGCTGGGCAGGGAGGGAGGAAAGGAGAGAAGAGGACCTGGGCGGGGTGGAGAGAGGAGAAGCGGGGAGGGAGGGAAGGAGAGAAGAGGAGCTGGGCGGGGAGGGAGGGAAGGAGAGAAGAGGAGCTGGGCAGGGAGGGAGGGAAGGAGAGAAGAGGAGCTGGGCGGAGAGGGAGGGAAGGAGAGAAGAGGACCTGGGCGGGGAGGAGAGAAGAGAAGCGGGGAGGGAGGGAAGGAGAGAAGAGGAGCTGGGTGGGGAGGGAGGGAAGGAGAGAAGAGGAGCTGGGCAGGGAGGGAGGGAAGGAGAGAAGAGGAGCTGGGAGGGAAGGAGAGAAGAGGAGCTGGGCAGGGAGGGAGGGAAGGAGAGAAGAGCTGGGCGGGGAGGGAGGAAAGGAGAGAAGAGGAGCTGGGCAGGGAGGGAGGAAAGGGGAGAAGAGGAGCTGGGCGGGGAGGGAGGGAAGGAGAGAAGAGGAGCTGGGCGGGGAGGAGAGAAGAGATGCTGGGGAGGGAGGGAAGGAGAGAAGAGGAGCGGGGAAGAGCTGGGCGGGGAGGGAGGGAAGGAGAGAAGAGGAGCTGGGTGGGGAGGGAGGGAAGGAGAGAAGAGAAGCTGGGCGGGGAGGGAGGGAAGGAGAGAAGAGGAGCAGGGCAGGGAGGAGAGAAGAGGAGCTGGGGAGGGAGGGAAGGAGAGAGGAGGAGCGGGGAGGAGAGAAGAGGAGCGGGGAGGAGAGAAGAGGAGCTGGGCGGGGAGGGAGAGAAGGAGAGAAGAGGAGCGGGGAGGGAGGGAAGGAGAGAAGAGGAGCTGGGAGGGAAGGAGAGAAGAGGAGCTGGGAGGGAAGGAGAGAAGAGGAGCTGGGAGGGAAGGAGAGAAGAGGAGCTGGGAGGGAAGGAGAGAAGAGGAGCTGGGAGGGAAGGAGAGAAGAGGAGCTGGGAGGGAAGGAGAGAAGAGGAGCTGGGCGGGGAGGGAGGGAAGGAGAGAAGAGGAGCTGGGCAGGGAGGAGAGAAGAGGAGCTAAGGAGGGAGGGAAGGAGAGAAGAGGAGCGGGGAGGAGAGAAGAGGAGCGGGGAGGAGAGGAGAGAAGAGGAGCGGGGAGGAGAGAAGAGGAGCAGAGGAGCTGGGCGGGGAGGGAGGGAAGGAGAGAAGAGGAGCTGGGCAGGCAGGGAGGGAGGGAGGTAGGGAAGGAAGGAGAGAAGCGGAGCTGGGGGGAGGGAGGTAGGGAAGGAAGGAGAGAAGCGGAGCTGGGGGGAGGGAGGTAGGGAAGGAAGGAGAGAAGCGGAGCTGGGGGAGGGAAGTAGGGAAGGAAGGAGAGAAGCGGAGCTGGAGGGAGGGAAGTAGGGAAGGAAGGAGAGAAGAGGAGCTGGGGGGGAGGGAGGGCAGAAGAGAAGAGAAGAGGAGCTGGGCAGGGAGGGTGGAAGGAATGGATGGAGAGAAGAGGAGCTGGGCGGGGTGGGAGGGCAGGAAAGAAGTGGAGGCGTTCTCTGTTCTTGGCGCTTTGATGGAGGAAGTCGTATTCCTGGCTGTGGGCGACCCTCTTGGATTGGTCTAGTTGAGGTTTTTGATTTCTCCCCCCCCCCCCCCCATCGTGTGGCGCCCTCTGCCAGCGAAGAATTTCCCTGACTTCTGGAATCTGTCAGGACAAGACGGGATTCACAATCTGCCCCTCGGGGGTTGTCCCACCAGGAAATTGTATGTAAGACAAGAATGACTTGTGTGGTTCCGGAAGCACCGATCGCTAGAGGCAGACAATAGGCATTTCTATGATCTCCGAATGACTGTAACATAAATATGAGCTCCAGTCTGCAAACCATAAAAAATCATTTAGACCATTAACATGTTTTGGTTACCGGAATCCGCTGTCACGTGTGGCTATCCGGCGCCTCTTCTGAGACTCCTCTGCTCCAGCACTGTAGTCCCCTCCTTGTGATGTCATCGCGCCGCTGTCTCCTGTAACCTGAGAAGACTCCACCACTGGACATCCAAGACATCGACACCCAAAGAAGGATCCTCCCCTCCGCAATGAAGGAGATGACTTGGGGGTCACATGACCACGGATTTAGGTAAGTTAAAGAAGATCGTAGGTGGCGTTTTTTTTCTTTTTCAACCCAAATATGGGGTTGGGGGAGGGGTCACATTTCTGGGGATCATATTTATCATGACATGTGGTGGGGTAGATCAGAGGGGGAAATCCAATCTTGGGTCATCAAACTTGGGTGACCCAAGTCATCAAAGCTAGCCAGAGACCATGAGATCCAGGCTGTAAGTCATATGAAGACGCCATTTTTTTTTTTTACTTTTTATTATATATAATTACTAGTCATGTGATTATTGTAACCCATATAAATCCCTAAATGATCTGAGAGATGTTTTCATGATTTGTCCGCCGTCCTGTTTTTGTTTCCTTTTGCTGCTGAAATGACTCCCAGCATGCGATTTTATGATTACATTTCACCTGCATTGCTTTTCATTCGTTTTTCTTCAGCCGACTCGACTGCAGAATTACAGCATTTCTAAAAGAAGAACAAAATGTTTAATACTCTCCCTGTATATATCATGTCATATATAATGCATGTGCCGTGTCTCCTCCTGCACCTCCCCCCTTCTCTGGGGTAACCCTTGGTTCTTGTGTGTTTCAGTACCCCGTGTACCCCGACACATCCCCTCTGAACAGTCCTGTTGCGATGGAGACAGACGGCCCCTTACTTGAAGATGTACAGATGCTCAAAAAGACCGTGCGGGAAGAGGCATCTCAGGTAATCCTAAGTTTTACCATTTTTTTTTCACTTCTTGTTGCAAGTGTGCGGCCTCTCCGTTTGCCCCTCGGTGCGGCCTCTCCGTTTGCCCCTCGGTGCGGCCTCTCCGTTTGCCCCTCGGTGCGGCCTTTCCGTTTGCCCCTCGGTGCGGCCTCTCCGTTTGCCCCTCGGTGCGGCCTCTCCGTTTGCCCCTCGGTGCGGCCTCTCCGTTTGCCCCTCGGTGCGGCCTCTCCGTTTGCCCCTCGGTGCGGCCTCTCCGTTTGCCCCTCGGTGCGGCCTCTCCGTTTGCCCCTCGGTGCGGCCTCTCCGTTTGCCCCTCGGTGCGGCCTCTCCGTTTGCCCCTCGGTGCGGCCTCTCCGTTGCCCATCAGTGCCCATCTGCAATTTACAAGGTAAAGCTACCATACTTATAATGATGGTGCGTGTTATATGTTAAGTATGGTAGCTTTACCCTGTAAACTGCAGATGGGCACTGAGGGGCAGCAGAGAGGCCGCATTGATGGGCACTGACCCTTCTTTGCTTCAAAGTTATTTATTTAAAATGTGCGTCTTCTCCGTTTGCCCCCTCGGTGCGTCTTCTCCGTTTGCCCCCTCGGTGCGTCTTCTCCGTTTGCCCCCTCGGTGCGTCTTCTCCGTTTGCCCCCTCGGTGCGTCTTCTCCGTTTGCCCCCTCGGTGCGTCTTCTCCGTTTGCCCCCTCGGTGCCCTCGGTGCGTCTTCTCCGTTTGCCCCCTCGGTGCGTCTTCTCCGTTTGCCCCCTCGGTGCGTCTTCTCCGTTTGCCCCCTCGGTGCGTCTTCTCCGTTTGCCCCCTCGGTGCGTCTTCTCCGTTTGCCCCCTCGGTGCGTCTTCTCCGTCCGTTTGCCCCCTCGGTGCGTCTTCTCCGTTTGCCCCCTCGGTGCGTCTTCTCCGTTTGCCCCCTCGGTGCGTCTTCTCCGTTTGCCCCCTCGGTGCGTCTTCTCCGTTTGCCCCCTCGGTGCGTCCTCTCCGTTTGCCCCCTCGGTGCCCATCTGCGCCCATCTGCAGTTTACAAGGTAAAGCTACCATACTTATCAACGTATAACACGCACCTTCATTATAAGAGGGCAGTTTCAGGGGGAACATTTTTTTAATAAATAACTTTGAAGCAAAATAAGGGTCAGTGCCCATCCATTCAGCCTCTCCATTGCCCCTCTGCAGTCTCTCCAGTATACAGAGATTAGATTACACAGAGCGGTCTGGGCAGGAAGGGGGTTTAAGTGCCTGGTAAGGAAGTGGTTAAAAAATTTGATCACTTCAATTTTGATCACCTTGTAAAAACATCCCTTGTAAAAGGAATATGACATGACAGGACCTCTTTACAGTGAGATATGGGGGAGGGGTCAATGAGACTCCACATCTCACCTCTAGGCTGGGAAGCCTAAAAAAAAAAAAAAAAAAAAGCCATCACCAATTCACAGCCGAGGCAGCGCCGTTTTTTAAATGCAGAGGGCGGGTGTGACGTCATAACATCGCGAACGATCATAGAGTGTCCAGCGGACCATCTGGAAATCTCTATGATCAGCATCCCAGGGTCGGCGGATCCCGTTCTCCGAATCACTGATCGCATTGGTGAGTCGGTAGAAGCAGCAGGAGGGGGGACGCCCCCTTTCGCCGCCCATAAGAACGATCAAGACGCTATGATCGTTCCTTATGGTGTAGGGCATGGGTCTTCAAACTACGGTCGGTCCTCCAGTTGTTTAGGAACTGCAATTCCCATCATGTCCAGTCATGTCTGTGAACGTCAGAGTTTTACAATGCCTCCTGGGACCTGTAGTTCTGTAACAGCTGGAGGGCCGTAGTTTGAGGATCCCTGGTGTAGGGAATTGCTGAAGAGCAGAGGAGCGGGGGGGGGGGGGTGTTGCCACCTCAAATTGAGAAGCGGGGGTGCCGCTGCTATTTGGGAAAATTTGAGAAGAGGGGATGGGGTGCTGACTAACAAAAAAAAAAGGGGGGGGTTGGCCTGGGGACCTGTGGGCCTCTTACAAAAAAAAACTAAAAAAAATAATGTATAAAAAAGGGGGGTTGCCATCCAGGCCCCTTACAAGTGTACTGCCTGTACCTCCCTGATGGCGGCCCTGCCTGTACCTGCCCCCATCATTCAGATATCACAGCATAAAGCCCAGGACGTCCTATGACAGCTGGCGGGCGCGGAGCGGTAAAGGGGTCCTGGAGACGGTGACGAGGGTCTTGTATTGAAGAGGGAGGCCGTCATACCGGTAAAACATTTTCTTAATTTCTCCCGCCTGACAGTTTTATGTTTTTTTCATTTCCAGGCTCTAAAAGATCTAAAGAAGGACCGCCCCCTCGTACGACGCAAGTCAGAACTGCCTCAGGACATCTACACCATGAAAGCCTTGGAATCGCATTGCCGAGCCGACGAATTAATAACCCACGACGGGCATTAGACTTTGACAATTCAATCACACTTTGTGGATTTTTTTTTTTTGTTCTCCAGTTACAGAGTTAGAAAAAGAGGAAAAATAACTTTTTTTTTTTTCCTGTGCCATACCGATCTCTTTAAACGCAGTGCGAGCTTTTCTCACCCGTGTTCTGTAGGCAATAAGTCCCGGCGTTCAGCCTAAGATCTGACGTTCAAACAATGGTAACGAGTCTAACGCTGTGCCGAGCGACGTGGTGACGTCTCGCCGAATATTCACGCAGAGCCGTGCAAAGGACACCGGTGCTTCGCAAACCGATCGTTACTTCGAATTCACTAACGCGTTTCTTTCCTTTCGCTCTTTTATATTGTTAATTAGGGGGAACAATTGGAGGCATTGACTGCATGTGCTGCATAGACTTTGTTGGTTCACCCTTCCCCCTCCGACAATCCCGTCTCCATTTTAGTTTTATTATTATTGTTCCTCAGGTTTTTTTTGGGGAGGGGGTATGTTTTTTTTGGGGGGCGGGGGAAAAGTTCTTGTTCTGTATCTCTTCTTTGTGTATTGATAAGCCATATTCTTGTTGGTCTTCATCACATCATCCTTTTAAGTATTACAGAACCATTTCTAAAAGTGCACTAAAGGACCATTCTGCCGCCACCTGGTGACGTGAGCGGCGCTTCTGCCGCCACCTGGTGACACGAGCGCCGCTTCTGACGCTACCTGTTGACGCGAGCGTCGCTTCTGACGCCATCTGGTGACGTTAGTGTTACTTCTACCGCCATCTGGTGACGTGAGCGCCGCTCTACCGCCATCTGGTGACGTGAGCGCCGCTCTACCGCCATCTGGTGACGTGAGCGGCCGATTTTACCGCCATCTGGTGACGTGAGCGGCGATTTTACCGCCATCTGGTGACGTGAGCGCCGCTTTTACCGCCATCTGATGACGTTAGAGCCGCCTCTACTGTCATGTGGTGACGTGAGCGCCACTTCTGCCGCCACCCGGTGATGTGAGCGCAGTTTCATTAAAGAGAAAAAGAAAATCAAGGTAATATAACAAAAAAAAAAGTTCTGATAAGATTTTGTTTGCCTGCTGATCCTGTTGCTGGGCACAGCGTTCCTCGCCTTTTTTTACTTGGCGCTTTTGTTGAAAAACGCCAACGCTTTGTCGGGGGAGGGGGCTTTAGATTTTTATTCGCTGGTAGTAACCGTAAGAAGTATGTATACCGTATTTGCCGTCGGCTCTTTACACATGTGTATATTTTTGGAGGAAGGCCGATGATTGGGAGTTTATATATATATATATATATATATATATATATATATATATATATATATATATATATATATATAAAAGGAGTTTGCAGAAAACGAGGCTATGACGGCGGCCGTGCGATATGGAGTGTTTCCCTACGTTCTAAAGTTCTATTTTAGAAGCGCACTCTCCGGAGAGACCTCAGTGACGATCCTGTAAATACGCCTGATGCTGTTTGATTCTAGAGGCTGCTGGGATTTCCCCTCAGGGGGGGTACATGGCACGTGTAGTCCGGGTTCAAGCAGAGGGATTTTTTTTATTGTGTTTTTTTTTTTATTATTATTATTATTGTGTTGTTTTTTTATTGTTGTTTTTTTTTTTTATTATTGTGGGGTTTTTTTTTTGTATTTTTTTTTTTTTTTTTTGTGATCTCAGGGCGGCCAGTATTGAAGTTTTTAAGTTTTTGCAATTTTTTATTTTTTTTTTTGTTCTCCTGCACAAGAGAGAAATGTTCAACCAGCTCAGATTAGTATTAGTCCACTTGTCAAAGAAGCTTTAATCATCACAAAAATAATCGCTCCTTTGTGGTAATGTGTTTTACAGTTCCTGTAAAAGGCCTTTTTTCTTTTTTTGGCTTTTATGCTTCAGGAGGGACACTTTCAGCAGAGAAAGTGCAACTGGGTTCTCAACTTTGTTCCCCCTGTAAAAAAAAAAAAAAAAGCTCTTTTAAAATTGGAAGAACGCTTCAAACGAAGAGCCGAGTTGAAGGGGCGGGGCGCCGCTTGTATGTTGCGTATTTGGTGTACCATTGTTTGAACCTCCATCTTCTGCTGTTAATTTATTATTATTTTTTTTTCTTTGTGTACATGGGCAAAAAAAAAAACATTGCTTAGAGAAAGAACGCTTCAACCCTTTTCTCATTTTACCCGACTCACAAGCCTGTATATCGATGTTTGGTTGACTGTGCAAACTCATCTATTTTTGTTTTAAAAAAAAAAATATTAAAAAAAAATTGTGTTTTTTTTTTTTTCTTGGTCTTTATTGCAGGAAAACATTCACCAAATAAGGGGTGGGGGGGGGGGGGACGCCATGTTTTTTTTTTATTAATATTATTATTATTCAGTTTGTTTTTTCCTGCTAGGCTGTGGTTTATCATATTCCATTCCCCAAGCTGAATCTTCCATTTTTTTTATAAATGAAACGTTCTATGGCCTAGATAATACTAAACTAATACGTCAACAGACTGAAAGAAACCTGGTTTGTTTTTTTTATAATTTTTTATTTATTTTTTGTATGTTTTCTCCTGCTAGGCTCATATTCCACACCCCAAGCTGAATCTCCATTTTTTTTTTGTTATTTTAAATAAAACGTTCTATGGCGTAAATAATAAACTAAAACGTCAACAGACTAAGGGTCCTTTCACACATCCGTTCCGCTCGTCCGCTCATTACAAGTCCGTTTACGGACTTGTAATGGGCCCCTATGGGAGCGGATCCGTTAGCGGATGATGCATACGCTAACGTCCGCAAGATCCGCATCCGTTTTTTCGGACCGAAGAATGTCCTATTTTTCTTCCGTCCGGCGGATCGTATCAGATGCGAACGGACAGACGGTCCGTTTCCATCCGATTCCCCATAGGGGATAGCGGAGGAGAGACAGGGCGGTCCCTGCATAGTGTGCGGGGACAGCTCAGCGGAGACCCCCTGCTGAGCCGACGGACACACAAAGCAGACCGAAAAACGGTCCGCTCCGTGTTAAAGGACCCTAAAAGAAATCCGGTGGTTTTTTATTATTATTATTTATTTATTTTTTAGTATGTTCTTTCTCCTGCTAAGCTCATATTCCATACCCCAAGCTGAAGCCCCCATTTTTTTTTTATTATTATGTTTTCTTGTGCTAGGCTGTGTGTATTGCATGCCCCAAGCTGAATCATTTTCTTTTCTTTTTTTTTTTTGTTTCTCCTGCTATCATATTCCATACTCCTGCTGAATCCTCCCATTTTTTTATTTTTTTTATTTAGTATGTTTTCTCCTGCTAGGCTGTGGTTTATCATATTACATACCCCAAGCTGAATCCTCAATTTATTTAATTTTTTTTAAATAAAACGTTTTTTTTTTTTATTATTTTAAATAAAACGTTGTTTGGCGTAGATAATACTAAACTAATTGGTCAACAGACTGAAAGAAACCTGGTGTGTTTTTTTTTTTTATTATTTTTTATTTATTTTTTGTATGTTTTCTCCTGCTAGGCTCATATTCCATACCCCAAGCTGAATCCTCAATTTTTTTTTTTTTTTTTAAATAAAACGTTCTATGGCGTAGAATATATAATACTAAACGAATACGTCAACAGACTGAAAAGAAAAACCCTGGTGTTTTTTTTTTGTTTTTTTTCGTGATTATCGAGAAAAACAAAGTCCATTGTTCACACCTTTTTATTTTTCAGAACTTTTACCTGTACATCAGGAATGTCAGCAGTACTATGACAAGTGTCTTTTTAGCGTGGCTGTAGTATGGCTTCATTTTAATATTGTACATACATTGTACTTTGTTTTATGGTAATAAAAGTATTAAAACTTTAGACTTCATATTTTGTACAGAATGGCCCTGTGTAAAAAAAAAAAAATGCAGTTTTGCGCAGAATAGGCTTTTTTTTTTTTTTTTTTTTAAAAACACACCGTTCGTTTTAAAAAATAAATAAAAAAAAAAACGGAGTCACAGGTCCTGTATGTTCCACACCTCTGATATCGCAGAGCAACAACTGGATCGTCCCGACCGCCTCTACCGGTCAAAAGATTTCCATTTTTTTTCTTTATTCTGTATAAAAAACAGTTTAAGCACTTAATATTTAATGTGCTGTTGGATAGTTTTCGAAATTATTGGTGTATTATTTGGACTCAATAAAGGACATGACTTTCAATATGGCCGATGTGTTCCTGAGAACTGGGGAGGAGGGATCATTATACTTTTTTTTATATTGGTGGTGGGGGGAGGGGGTGATCTATACACATATACATACATACACATATATATATATATATATATATATATATATATATATATATATATATCTATAATCCAAAAGTATTGGGACACCTGCCCTTTACACACACATGAACTTTAATGGCGTCCCAGTCTTAGTCTGTAGGGTTCAATATTGGTTTTCTCTAACTGAGGGCAACGGGTCTAGAGTTCTGGGAGGACATATCTAGAACATTAACATTTCCTAGTTTAAACCTTATTTCAGGGTAAGTTTTATGTTCTAGATATGTCCTCCCAGGACTCTAGACCTGTTGCCCTCAGGAAGAGAAAATCAATATTGAACACTACAGACTTAGACTAGGACGCCATTAAAGTTCATGTGTAAAAGGCAGGTGTCCCAATACTTTTGACAATCTAGCGTACTTTAAACTGAAATAAGGTTTAAAATAGGAAATGTTAAAGTATGCTAGATTGTCAAAAGTATTGGGACGCTGGCCGTTACACGCACATGAACTTTAATGGCATCCCAGTCTTAGTCCAGAGGGTTCAATATTGAGTTGGCCCCGCCCTTTACAGCTATAACAGGGGTGTGTCTATGGGAAGGCCGTCCACAAGGCTTAGGGGTGTGTCTATGGGAAAGGCCATCCACAAGGTTTAGGGGTGTGTCTATGGGAAAGGCCGTCCACATGGTTTAGGGGTGTCTATGGGAAAGGCCGTCCACAATGTTTAGGGGTGTGTCTATGGGAAGGCCGTCCACAAGGTTTAGGGGTGTGTCTATGGGAAGGTTGGAGTTCAGATTTGGACCGATGGTCACAGAATAACCTTTTTGGTGGGATTTACAATCAATGACCCCCCCCCCCCCCCAATTTATAAGAATGAAGATTACCGTATATACCCGAATATAAGCCGACCCACCTAATTTTACCACAAAAAAACTGGGAAAACTTACTGACTCGAGTATAATGCCCGGTACACACGATTCGATTATTGGATGAATGATCGTCCGTTTTTTGTTTTTTTTGTATGCTATTCTCACGTTGAATCTGAGTTTACTAAAGTCACGAAAATTCTCGTATGGCAGAATAAAAAATCCGAAGTGATGTCATGTGTTGTAATGCATTTGTTTTACATTTTCGAATGACAGCTGTACTGATTAAATGAAAATCGTACGATCTGGCATCGTACGGAAAAATTTTACGTGCGTCTCCGATAGCATAAAATCGGATGAACTGTCCTGATCGGCTCTCGTAAGCTCTGTACCGATTATCGTACGATCGTTTCAAAATCGGCTTTTTTCATACGATTTTCGGATCGTGTGTACGGGGCTTAAGTCTAGGGTGTCCATGTGTGTGTCTCACTGTGCCCATGACTAGACTGACATTAAACATGGGAGTCTATGGAAGGGGTGCCCGGATTTGAAAAATTGGTGCTTCCCAGCCGTAGGTCCCCACACAACAAACTTTGCACACTTGTAGAGGAGAAATAGGGCTACATGTGTGCCAAGGGGACCTAAAACCAGCCGGAACCGGGTCCCCAAATGACTGTTTAACATGGGAGTCTATGAAAGGGGCGCCCGGCTTTGAAAATTCTGTGTTTCCCGGGCGTAGGTCTCCTGGACAACAATCTTGGCACACATATAGCCCAATTTCTCCTCTACAGAGTGGGGCTAAGTTTGGGGTCCAGGGGACCTACATCCGGCCAGGACCGGGTCCCCAAATTCACCGGAGAAATTATCATTTAACATGGGAGTCTTTGGAAGGGGTGCCCGACATTGGAAAAATTGGTGCTCCCCAGTCGTAGGTCCCTCGCACAATAAACTTTGGAAACTTGTAGAGGAAAAATGGGGTTACATGTGTGCCAAGTTTCAGGTCCAGGGAACCTAAAACCGGCCGATACCGGGTCACCAAAGAAATGACCGTTTAACTTGGGAGTCTATGGAAGGGTTGCCCGGCTTTGAAAAATCGGTGCTCCCGGCTGTAGGTCCCCGGACAACAAACTGCACACTTGTAGAAGAAGAGTGGGGCTACATGTGTGCCAGTTTGGGGTCCAGGGGACCTACGGCCGGCTAATACTGGGTCCCCAAAAAATGTGCTGAAAAACTCGGCTTATACTCAAGTATATACGGTATCTTTTTTTCTTTGATAATTTCTCTGATGTATATTGGTGTTCTGGGCATCAGCAAATTCCGTTATCTACATAGTTCCTCTTTGTTCAACCTTTTCAACCATGAAAGACTTTACACATTGTATTCTCTCCACAGCGGGCAACGGGGGGGCTCCACAACAAAGTTCTAGATCAGGGGTGTCAAACTCGACCTCATGGTGGGCTGCATCAGCATTATGATTGTTCTCAAAAGGGCCGGTTGTATCTGTAAGATTAGATGTCCAGTGCATCCCCTCCCCTTACATTAGATGTCAAGAGCCCCCCCACCATCAGAAGTTGAGTCCCCCACTCTCCCTTACATCACAGTGCACCCCCCTTTCCTTATGTTGCTGCTGGGAAGAAGCTGGATGCATTGCTTGAAAGCAGAAAGTAAGGGTCTGGAAGAGGACCAGAGGAGGGCTGGAGCTCTCCTACAGCTGCAGGAGAGGTGCGAGGGCCACATGAAATTTCCTGAAGGGCCGGATTCAGCCCACGGGCCTTGTGTTTGACACCTGTGCCCTACACTAGGGTGACCAGACATCCCTGGTTTCCTGGGGGACGGTCCCCGTATTGAGGACACCGTCCCCAGACCAAGTCTGCTGCAGGAGAGGTGCGAGGGCCACATGAAATTGCCCAGAGGGCCGGATTCGTGTTTGACACCTGTGGTCTAAATGAACAGCTCAAAATGCTGTGAGAACTGCCCCCCCCCCCCCAATATAACCCCTCCTACTATCAGCAAGCTTCAGTTCTTCAGAAAGCAATGAAGACCACAGAGAAGAAGGTCGTCTGAAAATGGATTTTACAGGCAAGTAAAAGATCGAGTTTTCTTGTTGATAGTACGGGGGCCCATGCAGATTCAGAGAGGACTTTGGACATCCCAAAGCAATACTAATGAGGGAAGAGCTGAAAAAGGCAAAAAAAATTAAAAGGGTCCAAAACCCAAATTAAACATCAGCCTAAAGCTCCTTGTGACCATAAGCTGCAGCCAAGGAATGGACATCCACCACGTAAAACTTGGTGACCAGGTGGCCCTCCTACAATTGCACAAAGTAGATTGGGCTAGCAGTGTTATTGGGCTAGGCTTTGATGAAAAAGGTAACCCTTTGAAACGCGTCAACCAGCAGTGATTCGCACGTCCTCTCTACGATCTGGAGACTGCTACCAGTAGATGGATCATCATAAGCCAGAGATTGTTACATTGTGGTTTTCTTTCGATGCTTGTCAGGAGCTTTTAATATTTTTTCTTTTAACCACTTAAGGACCGCCTCCTGCACATGTACTTCAGCAGAATGGCACGGCTGGGCACAAGCACATACAGGTACTTCCTCTTTAAGTGCCCAGCCATGAGTCGCGGGTGTGTGCCGCGGTGACTGCGGGACCCGATCGCTGTTGGAGTCCCCGGAGCTGAAGTAAGAGGAGAGCCGCGTGTAAACAAACCTTCCCCGTTCGTTCTTCACTGTGGCAATATCATTGATTGTGTGTTTTCTTATATAGGGAACCACAATCAATGACATCACACCTACAGCCCCGCCTCCCTACAGTTAGAAACAGACATGAGGTCACACATAACCCCTTCAGCGCCGCCTTGTGGTTAACTCCCAAAATGCAATTGTCATTTTAACAGTAATCAGTGCATTTTTAATGCATTTTTTTGCTGTGGAAATGACAATGGTCCCAAAAATTTGTCCGAAGTGCCCGCCGTAATGTCGCAGTCGTGAAAAAAACGCTGATCGCCGCCATTAGTAGTAAAAACATTTTTTTTTATAAAAATGCAATAAAACTATCCCCTATTTTGTAAACGCTATAAATTTGGCGCAAACCAATCGATAAACGCCTACTGCGAATTTTTTTTTACCAAAAAAATGTAGAAGAATACGTATCGGCCTAAACTGAGGAAAACATTTTTTTTTATATATATATATATTTTTTTGAGGGATATTTATTATAGCAAAAAGTAAAAAATAGAGCGACAATTTTGAAAAAAATTCAATATTTTTGTTTATAGCGCAAAAAATTAAAACCGCAGAGGTGATCAAATACCACCAAAAGAAAGCTCTATTTGTGGGAAAAAAAGGACGCCAATTTTGTTTGGGAGCCACGTCGCACGGCCGTGCAATTGTCAGTTAAAGCGACGCAGTGCCAAATCGCAAAAACTGGCCGGGTCCTTTAGCTACCTAAAGGTCTGGGTCTTAAGTGGTTAATAAATACATCAAAGGTTAATGCACAAGGCTGGTGCCAAGAACCCGAATCACCTGACCTCACCTGAATATATAGGTTCTCCCAGCAGGCCAAGGGATTAAAGAAAATCCCTGCCCATTGGCTGAGATATCCCATATACCCATAACCAGACCTTTGGTTGCCCTTCTCCTATCTAATTCCACTAAGTGCCCGGCCACCTGGTGGTAGAAGAGGAAACTACAACCAGGCCAAACTTAGGGAGAAATCAATGGATCCCTAATAATGAAGTACAGTAGCTACTCCTGACAAGGAATATGGTGCGGAGCTCCCTGACTAAACCCCAGGGAGCTACAACAAGAAATGTAAGGGTGCAATCAGGGCGGCTAAGATAGAACATGAAAGACACAAAGCGGAGGAGAGTAAGAAAAATCCCAAGAAATTCTTTGAGTATATAAGCGGTAAGAAAGGAAGGACAGACCATATTGGCCCCATAAAGAATGAGGAAGGACATCTGGTTACAAAGGATGGAAAGATGGCGAAGGTATTGAATTTCTTCTTCTCCTCAGTCTTCACAAGGGAATCGGGGGGCTTCAGTAACCAAAACTGCAGTGTTTATCCTCATTACACATCACAGGAAGCACCTCCATGGCTAACAGAGGACAGAATTAGACTTGGGAAACTTAACATCAACAAGTCACCGGGACCGGATGGCTTGCACCTGAGGGTACGTAGGGATCAAGTAATTGCCAGACCATTGTTCCTAATTTTTACTGACAGTCTACTGACTGGAATGGTACCAGCACCAATATTTAAAAACGGGCCAAGATAATCCCCTGGGAATTACAGACCAGTCAGCCTAACATCAATAGTATATAAGCTCTTGGAGGGGATGATAAGGAACTATATACAAGATTTTAGTAATGAGAACGGAATCATTAGCAGTAATCAGCATGGATTCATGAAGAATCGTTCTTGCCAAACCAATCTATTAACCTTCTATGAGGAGGTGAGTTGCCATCTAGATAAAGGAAGGCCTGTAGTCGTGGTGTATCTGGATAAAGGAAGGCCCGTAGGCGTGGTGAATCTAGATAAAGGAAGGCCCGTAGACGTGGTGTATCTAGATAAAGGAAGGCCCGTAGACGTGGTGTATCTGGATAAAGGAAGGCCCGTAGGCGTGGTGAATCTAGATAAAGGAAGGCCCGTAGACGTGGTGTATCTAGATAAAGGAAGGCCCGTAGACGTGGTGTATCTGGATAAAGGAAGGCCCGTAGACATGGTGTATCTGGATAATGGTGTATCTAGATCAAGGAAGGCCTGTAGACGTGGTGTATCTGAATAAAGGAAGGCCCGTAGACGTGGTGTATCTAGATAAAGGAAGGCCCGTAGACGTGGCGTATCTAGATAAAGGAAGGCCCGTAGACGTGGTGTATCTGGAAGGAATTAGGAGGGCCACTTTGGGTAACAGTAGATGACCCGGTTGTCTTCCTCTATGGCTCTGTCCTGTACAGGTCATCGAAAACTTTTTTTTCCCCCTCATTTTAAATTTTGCAACATTGGTACATTATGGGGGGATTTAGTAACACTGTAGCAGCCGATCACATCGTTCGTCTGGTGCGAGGATCTCTCGTTGCTATGGGTAACACTCTTCTCCCGCCACTTAGCAATGGTCCAGGATCTGCGTTCTCCATCTCCCGGGTCCGATCTGTGAAAAGTGACGGACGGCGATCGCTTTGTTTGTTAGTCGGAGGAGGAGTTTTGCGTTCTCTCTTTCCTGCGGTCGATCAGAAAACATTCGGTGACAGGTGATCACAATCAGGCTAAAGCCTCCGTAAGATTCGACACCAGCAGACATCCAGAGAGCGCTGAGATCATCCCTTCCATCTGTCTGCCTTCGGGGCCCATTCACACCGCACCGGAGCATCCATGAGAGCTTTTCTGGTGTTTTTTCTCAAGTGTTTTCTTGGGCGTTTTTTGCACGTTTGTATGCAGCGTTTTTGGGTTTTGCCGTTTATTTATTTTTATTAGCCAATTGAGAAAACTATTATCTGTTGCTTCAATTGTTGCTCTAGATTTTAACTTTCTTTTAGCTTTTCCATTAGCTTTTATTTCTTCTTTTATTATTATTATAATAATAATGTTTTTTCGTTAGGGCAAAGGGTTCGAGTTCAGTTTAGGTTAGAGTTAGGATTAGGAGTTACTTTTTTATTATTTTTTATTATTATTATTCAAATAATACATATTAATAGACACCCTAACACCCTAGCACTCCTAATCCCTGCATTCTGTGCGCAACGCCCTCCTGATCCCTGCATTCTAAGCGCAACGCCCCCCTGATCCCTGCATTCTGAGCGCAACGCCCTCCTGATCCCTGCATTCTGAGCGCAACGCCCTCCTGATCCCTGCATTCTGAGCGCAACGCCCTCCTGATCCCTGCATTCTGAGCGCAGCGCCCTCCTGATTCCTGCATTCTGAGTGCAACGCCCTCCTGATCCCTGCATTCTGAGCGCAACGCCCTTCTGATCCCTGCATTCTGAGCGCAACCCCCTTCTGATCCCTGCATTCTGAGCGCAATGCCCTCCCAATCCCTGCATTCTGAGCGCAACGCACTCCCGATCCCTGCATTCTGAGCGCAACGCCCTTCTAATCCCTGCATTCTGAGCGCAACGCCCTCCAGATCCCTGCATTCTGAGCACAACGCCCTCCCAACCCCTGCATTCTGAGCGCAACGCCCTCCCAACCCCTGCATTCTGAGCGCAGCGCCCTCCTGATCCCTGCATTCTGAGCGCAAGGCCCTCCTGATCCCTGCATTCTGAGCGCAATGCCCTCCCAATCCCTGCATTCTGAGCGCAACGCACTCCCGATTCCTGCATTCTGAGCGCAACGCCCTCCCGATCCCTGCATTCTGAGTGCAACGCACTCCCAATTCCTGCATTCTGAGCGCAACACCCTTCTAATCCCTGCATTCTGAGCGCAACGCCCTCCAGATCCCTGCATTCTGAGCGCAACGCGGGGGGATCTGTAGTGGAGAAGGATCTGGGGGTTTTAGTTGATCATAAGCTCAATAATGGCATGCAATGCCAAGCTGCGGTTTCCAAAGCGAGCAAAGTCCTTTCTTGTATTAAGAGAGGTATGGACTCCAGAGATAGAGATATAATTGTGCCCCTGTACAAATCATTAGTAAGACCTCATCTGGAATATGCAGTCCAGTTTTGGGCACCAGTTCTCAAAAAGGATATCGGAGAACTGGAGAAAGTGCAGAGAAGGGCAACTAAACTGATAAGAGGCATGGAGGAGCTCAGCTATGAGGAAAGATTAGAAAAACTGAATTTATTCACTCTTGAGAAGAATAAGGGGGGATATGATCAACATGTACAAATATATAAGAGGTCCATATAGTGAACTTGGTGTTGAGTTATTCACTTTAAGGTCAACACTGAGGACAAGGGGGCACTCTTTACGTCTGGAGGAAAAGAGATTTCACCTCCAAATACGGAAAGGTTTCTTCACAGTAAGAGCTGTGAAAATGTGGAACAGACTCCCTCCAGAGGTGGTTCTGGCCAGCTCAGTAGATTGTTTAAGAAGGGCCTGGATTCTTTCCTAAATACACATAATATAACCGAGTACTAAGTTCTGTAGGTAAAGTTGATCTTGGGTAAATCCGATTGCCTCTCGGGGGATCAGGAAGGAATTTTTTCCCCTCCGGTAGCAAATTGGATCATGCTCTGCTGGGGTTTTTTGCCTTCCTCTGGATCAACTGTGGGTATGGAGTTGGGTGTATGGGATGTACTGTGTTTTATTTTGTTTGTTTATTTTTTTATGGTTGAACTGGATGGACTTGTGTCTTTTTTCAACCTGACTAACTATGTAACTATGTAACGCCCTCCCAATCCCTGCATTCTGAGCGAAACACGCTCCCAAACCCTGCATTCTGAGCGCAGCGCCCTCCTGATCCCTGCATTCTGAGCGCAACGCCCTTCTGATCCCTGCATTCTGAGCGCAACGCCCTCCCAATCCCTGCATTCTGAGCGCAACGCACTCCCAATGCCTGCATTCTGAGCGTAACGCCCTCCCGATCCTTGCATTCTGAGTGCAACGCCCTACTAATCCCTGCATTTTAATCGCAACTCCCTCCCAATCCCTGCATTCTGAGCGCAATGCACTCCCGATCCCTGCATTCTGAGCGCAACGCCCTCCTGATCCCTGCATTCTGAGTGCAACGCACTCCAGATCCCTGCATTCTGAGCGCAACGCCCTTCTAATCCCTGCATTCTGAGCGCAACGCCCTCCAGATCCCTGCATTCTGAGTGTAGCTGGCCAGCTAGAACCTGTCCTAGGTAGCTTAATATAACTTGCATGTATATACAGCTAAACCTGCTAAGAACCTAATGTAGAGCACATTTTTATATGTGAGAGACAAAGGCAGAGTTATTCACTGTGATTTTATGTTTGGATGTTATATAACAGTTGTATGTTGTGTTCACAGAAGCAAAAGAAAAAATATGCCTTTAAGAGTCATTTGTTTTATGGCAGCAATGGGTAAGCAATAACAGTTTAATTTATACCAGAAAGCATAGAGTTAAGATTTTGTGACTCATCAGAAGCCTTGGTCCAATCACAGCCAATCTCACATTGAGCAGAGTCTTGACCAGTCACAGCCAGCTTTGCATCCACTCTGTCTGGGAGGTTCCTAGTGCTGTATATGTGCTCTGCTAGATTGTTCCACAGAGACAGAACCACATGGAGACATACACACAGAGACATACAGAGAGCAGTTCTTATGGAAGCCAGAGGGTAAAATTAGGTAACTATACAGTTATATATATGTTCTTATTGTAAATAGTGTGATTAGAACTGTATACTGATCTGGCTGTGTGTTCACTTGTAGTTCCACCATACCTCCTAACCTAATTCAGAAACCAAACCTGAATCACTTATCACATATCAAACCTTCTAACTAAGCTAACCCTGCAAACTAAGCTAACCCTGCAAAAGCAACCTGCAAACCAAGTTGCAAACAGAGTTATACCCTTCAGAGAAATCAGAGAATGCTTTGATAACTTACACAGAGAGAGAGAGAGTAAATACTGAAGAAAGAAATATATCCACCATCTTATGTTAAATGACAAGATTGAATATTTGAAGCACCATTTTCTATTATACTTATTCATCACGTGTTTTTGTACATGGACTGTCTGCTGCAAAGCAGCAGTATTATATATGAAGGAAAGTGAAGTTATTAAAGAAGTTATTTTAAGCATTTGGTGTGCTCTTTAAACCTACTGCTTCCATAGAACGGCAATAGAGGAATTTCGGAGTAATAGACAGTCTTGTTGGACTGAAAAGTCAGAGATGTCACAATTTTTCTAATGCCACAGCGCATGAGGCACTTCATAGTGCTGCGCCTGCCACACTGAGCGCAACGCGCTCCCGATCGCTGCATTCTGAGCGCAGCGCACTCCCGATCCCTGCATTCTGAGCGCAAACGCCCTCCCGATCCCTGCATCCTGAGCGCAAACGCCCCCGCGATCCCTGCATCCTGAGCGCAAACGCCCCCGCGATCCCTGCATCCTGAGCGCAAACGCCCCCGCGATCCCTGCATCCTGAGCGCAAACGCCCCCGCGATCCCTGCATCCTGAGCGCAAACGCCCCCGCGATCCCTGCATCCTGACGCGCGATCCCTGCATCCTGAGCGCAAACGCCCTCGCGATCCCTGCATCCTGAGCGCAAACGCCCTCGCGATCCCTGCATCCTGAGCGCAAACGCCCTCGCGATCCCTGCATCCTGAGCGCAAAACGCCCTCGCGATCCCTGCATCCTGAGCGCAAAACGCCCTCGCGATCCCTGCATCCTGAGCGCAAAACGCCCTCGCGATCCCTGCATCCTGAGCGCAAAACGCCCTCGCGATCCCTGCATCCTGAGCGCAAAACGCCCTCGCGATCCCTGCATCCTGAGCGCAAAACGCCCTCGCGATCCCTGCATCCTGAGCGCAAAACGCCCTCGCGATCCCTGCATCCTGAGCGCAAAACGCCCTCGCGATCCCTGCATCCTGAGCGCAAAACGCCCTCGCGATCCCTGCATCCTGAGCGCAAAACGCCCTCGCGATCCCTGCATCCTGAGCGCAAAACGCCCTCGCGATCCCTGCATCCTGAGCGCAAAACGCCCTCGCGATCCCTGCATCCTGAGCGCAAAACGCCCTCGCGATCCCTGCATCCTGAGCGCAAAACGCCCTCGCGATCCCTGCATCCTGAGCGCAAAACGCCCTCGCGATCCCTGCATCCTGAGCGCAAAACGCCCTCGCGATCCCTGCATCCTGAGCGCAAAACGCCCTCGCGATCCCTGCATCCTGAGCGCAAAACGCCCTCGCGATCCCTGCATCCTGAGCGCAAACGCCCTCGCGATCCCTGCATCCTGAGCGCAAAACGCCCTCGCGATCCCTGCATCCTGAGCGCAAACGCCCTCGCGATCCCTGCATCCTGAGCGCAAACGCCCTCGCGATCCCTGCATCCTGAGCGCAAACGCCCTCGCGATCCCTGCATCCTGAGCGCAAACGCCCTCGCGATCCCTGCATCCTGAGCGCAAACGCCCTCGCGATCCCTGCATCCTGAGCGCAAACGCCCTCGCGATCCCTGCATCCTGAGCGCAAACGCCCTCGCGATCCCTGCATCCTGAGCGCAAACGCCCTCGCGATCCCTGCATCCTGAGCGCAAACGCCCTCGCGATCCCTGCATCCTGAGCGCAACGCCCTCGCGATCCCTGCATCCTGAGCGCAACGCCCTCGCGATCCCTGCATCCTGAGCGCAACGCCCTGCAGATCCCTGCATCCTGAGCGCAACGCCCTGCAGATCCCTGCATCCTGAGCGCAACGCCCTGCAGATCCCTGCATCCTGAGCGCAACGCCCTGCAGATCCCTGCATCCTGAGCGCAACGCCCTGCAGATCCCTGCATCCTGAGCGCAACGCCCTGCAGATCCCTGCATCCTGAGCGCAACGCCCTGCAGATCCCTGCATCCTGAGCGCAACGCCCTGCAGATCCCTGCATCCTGAGCGCAACGCCCTGCAGATCCCTGCATCCTGAGCGCAACGCACTGCAGATCCCTGCATTCTGAGCGCAACGCACTGCAGATCCCTGCATTCTGAGCGCAACGCACTGCAGATCCCTGCATTCTGAGCGCAACGCACTGCAGATCCCTGCATTCTGAGCGCAACGCACTCCTGATGCCTGCATTCTGAGCGCAACGCACTCCTGATGCCTGCATTCTGAGCGCAACGCACTCCTGATGCCTGCATTCTGAGCGCAACGCACTCCTGATGCCTGCATTCTGAGCGCAACGCACTCCTGATGCCTGCATTCTGAGCGCAACGCACTCCTGATGCCTGCATTCTGAGCGCAACGCACTCCTGATGCCTGCATTCTGAGCGCAACGCACTCCTGATGCCTGCATTCTGAGCGCAACGCACTCCTGATGCCTGCATTCTGAGCGCAACGCACTCCTGATGCCTGCATTCTGAGCGCAACGCACTCCCGATCCCTGCATTCTGAGCGCAACGCACTCCCGATCCCTGCATTCTGAGCGCAAGGCCCTCCTGAGTGAGTGAGAAACTTGTATAGCGCTACACATGCAAACTGAATCGCCTCAAGACTCCTGATCCCTGCATACTGACCTCAGATGTAAGGGGTGCTCTGCAGACTCTGATGTAAGGGGGGGGGGGCTGTGAAAACCCTGATATAAGGGGGAATGCTGGGAACTGTGATGTAAGTTAGGGCTTTTGCAAGCAGAAACCCCCCTTACATTAGATTTCCACTTTACATTGGAGTCCACAGCATTCCCCCTTTAAAAATAAATAAATTGCTGTGTGCTGAAAAAGGAAAGGGGGAAACCCTAGCTACCCGCTCTGTTTAAAAAGAAAGGGCCAGATCCACGTACATCTGCACATATATAGACCGGCGTTGCGCATCTCTTTTACGTTACGCCGACTCCACTGAGATACGTAAGTGCCGTATCCACAGAATATTTGCGGCCAAATTTGCGCCAGTGCAACGTAAATTCTGAGGCGTAAGGCTGCATAATTCAAATTGGGAAGGACGTGGACGTGTTCCATTGAAATGAGCCGTGACCCCATGCAAATGATGGGCCGGCCGGACTGCGCATGCGCGCATTGCGCAGACTATGGTCAGCACCTCTCTGCGCATGCTCAGAACTCGGAACGGCGCAATCAGTGAGATTGGAACTAGACCCGGCATACTTAGTGAGCTACGCCCAGTGCTTAAATAGACCGAGAGAAACGCCCTTCCATTGCAAAAGTACATCAATTTGTTTCCCTTCCTGAAGCAAGGTGCTTTTGTTCCGTTGTCTGTTAGTGTTTGTTGGTTTGTGAGATGTCTTTGTGGTTTTTGGTGAGTGATTTGGAGAGTGTTGTGTGAACATGAGCGAGAGGAAGAGAAAATTAAATTATTCCTTGCGGGAGAAGGAGATTATTATCAGGGCCATTACCCAATAAATTTGTTGGGGGGTGAGACCCGGACCCGCCAGGGGATACAAAAGAATATCAATGATCTCTGGTGTGTGGTCCGTGGGAAGCTGTCCAAGATTGCAGCACATGACAGGGGCACTGGAGGGGGACCACCATGCCCTCTTAGGCTGACCGAGGAGAAGCGTTTGGTGGGCCAGACCTTCAACAGGCAGCAAGTGGAGGGGCTGCCTCAATTGAGGAGGCCGTAAGGACAGGTAATTTTTTTTTTTTTTTTTTTCTATCTGGTGTGTAGCATGTGTGTGTGGGGGGGGGGGGGGACAGTCATGCCTGCCACCCATGTCACTTACCAACCAGCCAGCTGTCCCCATACACGTTCTGTTCTAATTCCATTGGGATGGGGCTCTGATTGTATATGTAGCTGTCATGGCTGGATCCGGGGTGTTTGGCACGGACGTGCCATATGAGGCCTTGGGCATCGACTATCACCTGTACGTTGATGGAATGCCAGTGCTTCCGATTGCGGTATATGTGCTCTGTCTCACGGGGGGGGGGGGGGCTGCAGTGCCACATGTGTGCAATCAATGGCCCCCACGGTGCGTGGGAATCTGGCAATTCTGTAGAAATCTGTCATTGCCTTCAGCCGCAGGTCCTCCTGGGTGGGTTTGATGATTTGGTTGGCCATGCGTCTGAGGATTGCAGGGATAACCTGGTGCACACATCTGCTCATGGAGGATTGTGCCATCCCAGCCACCACTCCACTTGTACGCTGGAAAGAGCCACTGGCAAGGAAATGGAGTGTTGCCAGGACCTTGACCAGTGGCTGCACTGCATGTGAGCGGTGTGTTGGGATGGTGATGTCCTCCTGCAGGGTTGTGGTTAATTCCAGGATGGCATGAGGGGTGAATCTGAAGATGCGATACACCTCAGAATCACTCATGCCAAAGCTGTCTACTCATGTGCGGTATATCCTCCTCTGTGCCCTCCTCTGTGCCCTCCTCCTTCTACGCTCATCTAAAGTCAGTAGTATAGCTATGAGCAAGGATGCCCCTGGCATGTTGGCATACAGATTGTTGTCCTGCAAGTGTGGCTGCTCAGCTCGTCCCTAACAGTGTTGCTTTAGCTGACATGTAGACGGATTGTCCAAATTTAAACCTGCTTTTATAAGGACTAACTTTAGACCGGACGTGCAGCTGATGCGCGCAGCTCGTAGCCTGCGACGCACAAACGTACTTTTGTGGATCGCCGTATCTCCCTCATTTGCATATTTGCATAGCAAATCAATGGTGTGTCTAGCGCATTTTTGCGCGCACGATGCGCCGGTCTATCCAAATTACGTCGGTCGAAAAATTCTGGATTTCAGGCGTATATCGTTTTGGGGATATGGCGCATCGATACGCAGGCGCATATTTAGACTTACGCCGTGCATCTCATGAAACGCTGGCGTAAGTGCTTTGTGGATCTGGCCCCAAGGATCTAATTATGGCGTGTGCACAGGCACACTCTAGTCACCCTGTGTGGTGCAGATTTCCCCTGTTTAGACCCCTGATATTTCACCAAATCCCCTACTGGGGCTCCTAAAAAGTTGTAAAAATAATAGAATTTTAAAATAAATAAAAATTACCAACACCGTCAGAATACAGTAAAACCTTGGTTTGTGAGCATAATTCGTTCCAGAAACCTGCTTGTAATCCAAAGCACTTGTATATCAAAGCATTTTGTTTACAGGGTATAAAAGAGAAGAGAGGCGCCTCCTAAGTGTAGCAATAAATGTTGTCCCTTCATTACATGTAACCATATTGCTACACTTAGAGGTGCCTCTTTTCTCTTTTATACTCAGTTGTGACATGACACTACTCTTATATCAAGACATCGCTTGTATATTAAGGCAAAATGTATTAAAACATTTTGCTTGTCTTGCAAAACGCTCTCAAACAAAGTTACTCTCAAACCAAGGTTTTACTGTATATATACACACACATACGCTTTGGGGTACACACTCTAATGTGCACACCTATGGGTCCAAGTAATGTAAAGAAAAAAAGAAAAAAGTATTACCTTAAATTAGCCAATAAAGTGAATCGGTTAAAACGCCCAACTTTCTCTTTTGTAGTAATAATATTTGGACACTAGATGGCAGTCCAGCCATTCTGATGAATCTCAGCGCGATTATTCAGCATGTAAGCGATAACACCGTGTGGACACTAGGTGGAGCTCTAACTGGAAAACACGTTTAACAGGTGGTTTGTGTAATCTGGAAATGCAAAAAAAAAAAATGCTGTTGCTGATCTGAAATGAGTGATCTGATTGAAAAAAATTATTCTGAATTATATTTTTGTAAAAAAAGTCAGCATTACCAAATTACACTTGTTTATTATTTTGAATAAAAGGTATCTCTGTCCTGCCATGAATTGAAAATTAAATTATTCTTATTATACAGGATCTATATATTATTATTATAAAGGATTTATTTATTATTATAATTATTATTATTATTATTATTACAGGACTTATATATTATTATTTTTATACGGGATTTATATATTATTATTATTCAGGATTTGTATATTTTATTATACAGGATTTATTTATTATTATTATTATTATTAATATTATTATACAGGATTTATATATTATTATAGGATTTTTATAATAATAATACAAATCCTATAATAATAAATATATATATATATATATATATATATATATATATAATCCTGTATAAAAATAATATATAAATCCTGTATACTAATATTAAAAATACAGGATTTATATATTATTATTATTATACAGGATTTATAATTATTATTGTTCAGGATTTATTATTATACAGGATTTATATATTATTACTATGATGATTATTATTATACAGGATTTATATATTATTATTATACAGGATTTGTATATTTTATTATACAGGATTTATTATTATTATTATTATACAGGATTTATATATTATTATTATTATTATTATTATATAGGATTTATATATTATTATACAGAATTTATATATTATTGTTATTATTATTATTATACAGGATTTATATATTATTATACACAATTTTATTATTATTATTATTATTATTATACACGATTTATATATTATTATACAGGATTTATATATATTATTATTATAGGATTTTTATAATAATAATAAAAATCCTATAGTAATATATATAAATCCTGTATAATAATAATAATAATAATAATAATAATATATAAATCCTGTATACTTATAATAATAATAATAATAATAATAATAATAATAATAATACAGCATTATATATTATTATTATTATACAGGATTTAAAATTATTATTGTTCAGGATTGATTATTATTATACATGATTTATATATTATTATTACAGTATTTATATTATTATACAGGATTTATTTATTATTATTATACAGGATATATAGCACCAATAGTTTGCACAGCGCTTTACAAGGGGGCAGACAGTGCAGGTGCCATATAATATAATACAAAACAGGAGGGGTCCGAGGGCCTGGATGCTGAGAGATTAAATTGATTGTAAAGGTTTTTTTTTTTTTTAAATAACATATACTTACCTCTTCTGTACAGTTGGTTTTGCACAGAGTGGCCCAGATCCTCCTCTTCTGGGGTCCCTCTGTGGTGCTCCTGGCTCCTCCTCTTTACGGGTGCCCCCACGAAGAGCCGCTTTCCATGTGGGCGCACTCCCGAGTCCTGTGCCCATCAATTGCCGCCAGTGTGCCCCATCAAACGCAGCTACTGTGCCCATCAATAGCTGCCAGTTTGCCACTCCACAAATGTGTGCCAACTGAAGGGGGACCGTGCTATTTATGAGCACTGCCCACACTAAAGATGGCCGCCGAGGTCTTGCAGGGCAGCAGCAGCGTCCAATGGGACAGCGGTTCCCCTCGCCTTCGCCCACCGTATCCTCGCCTTTGCCCCCCGTCCCCTCGCCTTCGCCCCCCCATTCCCTCGCCCTCACATCCCCGTCTCCTGGCCCTTATCCCCTCGCCCCCTGTCCCTTGACCCCCGTCCTCTCGCCCCCGTCCCCTCGCCTTCTCCCCCCAAGCCCCTGTCCCATCACCCTTGCCCCCATCCCCTGGCCTCCCCGTTCCCTCGCCCTCACATCTCCGTCTCCTGGCTTTCGCCCCCCCCAATCGCCTCGGTTCTCATGAATTGTTTGACATTTCCTGCTCTTGGCTTCCTGTATCTGTTTTTCCCGGGGGATATATATATATTTTTTTTTTTTAATGCTGAATAATACAGAAGCCGGCAGCCTGGGTGGTCACCCCTTCGGAAGGCCGCTGCACGTGCGTCTGGCCTTCCTCGGACATGAGTGGCGCGCCATAAAAACAGGAGATCGCCTTTCCTCTCCCCTTCTGTTTGTTCTTATTACTAACAATAAACAAGCAGCCATTCTGGGGGAATGGGGGGGACCTGTCCTTTGTCCTAATCAAGTCCATGATTCATCCTGCCAGTCAGCGGGCCCCTAATGAAGACCTATCAGGGGCAGACGCTCAATTACATTGTGTTTCCATCTCTGACTTCCTCTCCAGTCGGCTCCCGCTGCTTTGTAGTTTATCTGGAGGATCTGGGTTTAGTGCTCCTCAATGGATGCATTTTATTGCCCGCATTAAAACCAATGTATACAGGGGGGGAGGGGAGGGGGGTCTAATGGAGTTCTCATTGGGGCCAATTAGTGTAATATTTACCTCCCCCAATTTTATATTTTTACATTCTTGGTGTTCCATATTTTCATCTAATTCAGAGAACCCAACTGTCCCAATTGTGGAACCGAATACCCCCCCCCCCCCTCCTCCGTTGTGCCACATTTTGGTTTGATGCTGCCGGGGTCGCGGGGGAGGGGGGCGCATTGTATCTTACAGATAATTGCAGGATGAAAAAAAAACAGTTTTATAAATAATGATAATAAATGAAGAAATTGTACTTGTGTTTCTTTTTTTTTAATCAAAACAGAATTTCAGTGAAACAAAGCAAAGCCCCTCCCCCTTATATCAGAGCCCCCCTTACATCACATCCCCCCTATAGTAGGGTCCCACCAGAGCCCCCCTTACATCAGTGCCCCCCTTAAATGAGGGTTCCACAAGAGCCCCCCTTACAGAGACCCCCTTATATTAGGGTCCCACCTGAGCCCCTGTTACATCAGAGCCCCCTTATATTAGGGTTCCACCAGAGCTCCCCTTACATGAGAGCCCCCTTATATTAGGGTCCCACCAGAGCCCCCGTTACATCAGAGCCCCCCTTATATTAGGGTCCCACCAGAGCTCCCCTTACATCAGAGCCCCCCTTATATTAGGGTCCCACCAGAGCCCCCCTTATATTAGGATCCCACCAGAGCCCCCCCTTATATTATGGTCCCAGAGCCCCCCTTACAGAGCCCCCCGTATATTAGGGTCCCACAAGAGCTCCCCTTACATCAGAGCTTCCCTTACATCAGAGACCCCCTTATATCAGGGTCCCACCAGAGCCCCCTTACTTTAGAGCCCCCCTTATATTAGGGTCCCACCAGAGCCCCCTTACTTTAGAGCCCCCCCTTATATTAGGGTCCCACCAGAGCCCCCTTATATTAGCGTCCCACCAGAGCCCCCCTTATATTACGGTCCCACCAGTGATCCCCTTACATAAGAGCCCCCTTATATTATGGTCCCACCAGGGTCCCCCTTAAATCACATCCCCCCCTATATTAGGTTCCCACCAGAGCCCCCTTACATCAGGGTCTCCCTTATATTATGGTCCCACCAGAGTCTCCCTTAAATCACCCCCCCTATATTAGGGTCCCACCAGACCCCCTTACATCAGCGTCCCCCTTATATTATGGTCCCACCAGAGTCTCCCTTAAATCACATCCCCCCCCTATATTAGGGTCCCACCAGAGCCCCCTTACATCAGCATCCCCCTTATATTATGGTCCCACCAGAGCCTCCCTTAAATCACATCCCCCTTATATTAGGGTCCCACCAGAGCCCCCCTTACATCAGAGTCCCCCTTCTATTAGGGTCCCACCAGAGCTTCCCTTACATCAGAGCTCCCCTTACATCAGAGTCCTCATCATAACGTCCCTTTATATCAAAGTTCCTATCAGACCCTCCCTTTACATCAGAAATCCTAATAGAGCCCCCAGTAATTAGGGTCCCCACCAGAGCCTCCTTACGTAGAGCCAAGCTTAGCAGTCTCGTCTTACATCAGGGTCCTCATCAGAGTCCCCACTTACATCAGAGTCCGCCTTTGGACCCTCTGATACCTCAGAGTCCCCTTTTACATTGGGGCCCTCCTTATATCAGGGTCCCCAGCAGAGTCCACATAAGAAGTCCCCCATTCCTCAGAGTAATGAATTGGGTTTACATCTACATTAACAAATAACAATCTCAGCAATTATTGAAGGTTTCCTGGGATCCTCCGATCCGGAGCGACCTCCATCCTCCTGGGTGAACACAATGAGCCCTGTACACCATATTCACCAGTTTTCCGGGACCCGGACCCATGGAGGAGGGGGAGGAGGAGGAGAAGGATTTAGCGTCCTCCTCGGTCTGTTTGGATAAGTTGATCTTCCTAATCCAGAACCGATCTCTCCGACAAGGAACACCGGGATGCCGTTTCTGCCCGTAGCCTTTGTCCTACGATTGTTTGGACTGGAAGGATGCCAACTAACTGACTTCACCAGGATCAGAATGACAATAAAATATCGGGAGGGCGACCCCCCCGCATCCCCCCCATTATATACGGTGCTTAAGACCACTTACTGCGACAAAGTACCCCAATATCAGGGACAGGGGGGGTCCTACACTATCCATAGAATGAAAGACCCCGCTTCTCTGAACCATGGGAGAAATACACTCCTCTGTGTGGGAGAAACTAAAAGACAGGCAGGTCTGTGAGACCTATTTCCCGATTGTCCAAAGCATTAGGCGATCCTATTGGATGCCTAGCGCTTCGGCAGAAGAGGAGACACGTGGCGGAGAAAGCTGGAGGAGTGGACACCGGAGCCGCCACATGGGGGGTCAGGAGTATGTAATGAACAGGGTACATGGGGTCAGGAATGTAATGTACAGGGTACATGGGGCCAGGAGTATATAATGTACAGGGTACATGGGGCCAGGAGTATGTAATGTACAGGGTACATGGGGTCAGGAGTATGTAATGTACAGGGTACATGGGGTCAGGAGTATGTAATGTACAGGGTACATGGGGTCAGGAGTATGTAATGTACAGGGTACATGGGGTCAGGAGTATGTAATGTACAGGGTACATGGGGTCAGGAGTATGTAATGTACAGGGTACATGGGGTCAGGAGTATGTAATGTACAGGGTACATGGGGTCAGGAGTATGTAATGTACAGGGTACATGGGGTCAGGAGTATGTAATGTACAGGGTACATGGGGTCAGGAGTATGTAATGTACAGGGTACATGGGGTCAGGAGTATGTAATGTACAGGGTACATGGGGTCAGGGGTATGTAATGTACAGGATAAATGGTGTCAGGGGTATGTAATGTACAGGGTACAGAGGGTAAGGGGTATGTAATGTATAGGATACATGGGGTTAGGGGTATGTAATGTACAGGGGGTCAGGGGTATGTAATGTACAGGATAAATGGGGTCAGGGGAATGTAATGTACAGGGTACATGGGGTCAGGGGAATGTAATGTACAGGGTACATGGGATCAGGAGAATGTAATGTACAGGGTACATGGGGTCAGGGGAATGTAATGTACAGGGTACATGGGGTCAGGGGAATGTAATGTACAGGGTACATGGGGTCAGGGGAAAGTAATGTACAGGGTACATGGGGTCAGGGGAATGTAATGTACAGGGTACATGGGGTCAGGGGAATGTAATGTACTGGGTACATGGGGTCAGGGGAATGTAATGTACTGGGTACATGGGGTCAGGGGAATGTAATGTACAGGGTACATGGGGTCAGGGGAATGTAATGTACAGGGTACATGGGGTCAGGGGAATGTAATGTACAGGGTACATGGGATCAGGGGAATGTAATGTACAGGGTACATGGGATCAGGGGAATGTAATGTACAGGGTACATGGGATCAGGGGAATGTAATGTACAGGGTACATGGGGTCAGGGGAATGTAATGTACAGGGTACATGGGGTCAGGGGAATGTAATGTACAGGGTACATGGGGTCAGGGGAATGTAATGTACAGGGTACATGGGGTCAGGGGAATGTAATGTACAGGGTACATGGGGTCAGGGGAATGTAATGTACAGGGTACATGGGATCAGGGGAATGTAATGTACAGGGTACATGGGATCAGGGGAATGTAATGTACAGGGTACATGGGATCAGGGGAATGTAATGTACAGGGTACATGGGATCAGGGGAATGTAATGTACAGCGTACATGGGGTCAGGGGAATGTAATGTACAGCGTACATGGGGTCAGGGGAATGTAATGTACAGCGTACATGGGGTCAGGGGAATGTAATGTACAGGTTACATGGGGTCAGGGGAATGTAATGTACAGGTTACATGGGGTCAGGGGTCAGGGGAATGTAATATACAGCGTACATGGGGTCAGGGGAATTTAATGTGCAGGATACATGCGGTCAGGGGAATGTAATGTGCAGGGTACATGGGGTTAGGGGTATGTAATGTACAGCGTACATGGGGTTAGGGGTATGTAATTTACAGGTTACATGGGGTCAGGGGAATGTAATGTACAGGGTACATGGGATCAGGGGAATGTAATGTACAGGGTACATGGGATCAGGGGAATGTAATGTACAGAGTACATGGGGTTAGGGGTATGTAATGTACAGCGTACATGGGGTTAGGGGTATGTAATGTACAGGGTACATGGGGTCAGGGGAATGTAATGTACAGGGTACATGGGGTCAGGGGAATGTAATGTACAGGGTACATGGGGTCAGGGGAATGTAATGTACAGGGTACATGGGGTCAGGGGAATGTAATGTACAGGGTACATGGGGTCAGGGGAATGTAATGTACAGGGTACATGGGGTCAGGGGAATGTAATGTACAGGTTACATGGGGTCAGGGGAATGTAATATACAGCGTACATGGGGTCAGGGGAATGTAATGTACAGGTTACATGGGGTCAGGGGAATGTAATGTGCAGGATACATGGGGTCAGGGGAATGTAATGTGCAGGGTACATGGGGTCAGGGGAATGTAATGTGCAGGGTACATGGGGTCAGGGGAATGTAATGTACATCGTACATGGGGTCAGGGGAATGTAATGTACAGCGTACATGGGGTCAGAGGTATGTAATGTACAGGAAACATGGGGTCAGGGGTATGTAATGTACATAACAAAGTGACCTGGGGAATGCCCAGGAAAAAACCAAGCCTACCTACCGACCAGCTTGCAAAACAACCAATTAACCTGTCTAACAGTATGCGTTAAAAACAAGGGTTTTGTCCGCACGCATTTGCAAACGCATGCGTGAGCCACAGAGCCACGCCAAGGCACCCCTCAATCTGTGGTCCTAAAACAAAACAATGGAGACACATGCATTTTAATGGATAGAAAAGGGCAGGTGACATGAAGGGGAGCCATCCCTCCTTAAAGGTACAGGAGCACACCAAGCACCCAGCATATAGCTCAATGGCTGCAATGGTGTTGGTGCATTGCTGGACTAATATAAACACCACAGGTGAAGCATAAACCTGTCCACCACCCCCATCTATAGCTGGCCATAGCAGTAAGTAGCAATGGAAGGCTAAAGCAGATAACAAAGTGACCTGGGGAATGCCCAGGGAAAAACCAAGCCTACTTACCGACCAGCTTGCAAAACAACCAATTAACCTGTCTAACAGTATGCGTTAAAAACAGGGGTAATGTACAGGATACATGGGGTCAGGGGAATGTAATGTACAGGATACATGGGGTCAGGGGAATGTAATGTACAGGGTACATGGGGTCAGTGGTATGTAATGTACAGGGTACATGGGGTCAGGGGAATGTAATGTACAGGGTACATGGGGTCAGGGGAATGTAATGTGCAGGGTACATGAGGTCAGGGGAATGTAATGTACAGGGTACATGGGGTCAGGGGTATGTAATGTACAGGGTACATGAGGTCAGGGGTATGTAATGTACATGGTACATGGGGTTCAGGAATATAATGTACAGGATACATGGGGTCAGGAGAATGTAATGTACAGGATACATGGGTTCAGGGGAATATAATGTACAGGGTACATGGGGTCAGGGGAATGTAATGTACAGGGTACATGGGGTCAGGGGAATGTAATGTACAGGGTACATGGGGTCAGGGGAATGTAATGTACAGGGTACATGGGGTCAGGGGTATGTAATGTACAGGGTACATGAGGTCAGGGGTATGTAATGTACATGGTACATGGGGTTCAGGAATATAATGTACAGGATACATGGGGTCAGGAGAATGTAATGTACAGGGTACATGGGTTCAGGGGAATATAATGTACAGGGTACATGGTGTCAGGGGAATGTAATGTACAGGGTACATGGGTTCAGGGGAATATAATGTACAGGGTACATGGGGTCAGGGGAATGTAATGTACAGGGTACATGGGGTCAGGGGTATGTAATGTACAGGGTACATGGGGTCATGGGAATGTAATGTACAGGGTACATGGGGTCAGGAGAATGTAATGTACAAGGTATATGGGGTCAGGAGAATGTAATGTACAGGGTATATGGGGTCAGGGGAATGTAATGTACAGGGTACATGGGGTCAGGAGTATGTAATGTACAGGGTACATGGGGTCAGGAGTATGTAATGTACAGGGTACATGGGTCATTGTTATGTAATGTGCAGAGTGAAGGGGTCAGGGGTATATAATGTACAGGGTACATGGGGTCAGGGGTATGTAATGTACAGGTTACATGGGTCAGGGGTATGTACTGTACAGGGTACATGGGGTCAGGGCAATGTAATGTACAGGATACATGGCTGGGGACCATCGGGCCACTTACAGGTGTAATGCAAAAAAAAAAGGGAGGGGGGGGGGGGGCAGCCAGGCCCCTTACAGGTGTAATGCCTGTACCCCCCTGATGGCGGCCTTGGATGGCCTGGCCAATCATGTCTCCAGACCAAAACCCTATTGATCGTCTGTGGGACATCCTTAAAACGGAAGGTGGATGAGCGCAAGATCTCCAACATCCACCTGCTCTGTGATGTCATCATGGGGGAGGGGAAAAGGACTCCAGTGACAACCTGTGAAGCTCTGGTGACCTCCATGCCCAAGAGGTGTCGGAAAGCCTTGGAAACACTCGGAAAGGCCCAAGGACAGTTCGGCTGAACCCAGAAAACCTTGGAACGGTTTTCCAAGCATTTATGATCGGCTCTGATCGGCTCCGGCGCCCCCCCCACCTCAGGCCCAACGTGATACTGCACACTGTGGCTTGAATCCTGCTAATTTCTCGAGACAACGCTCGCAAACTGAGTCAGGATTTTACAAAAATGCACAGCGCTCGTTAACCCGCGTTACTCGCAACCCGAGGTTCCCCTAAATTGGAATGACAATTGAATCAACTATTGTCTATAGAAAGAAAAATGCCGTTCCCACGATGCAACCATTGGATTTATTGGTGAAGGATTTTGCTGAATCATATGAGCGTTCGGAAAACTGGAACAAACCAGCCAACTTCCTGAATGTGTGACTGAAGGGGACATTAGAGTGTCAGCTCCTGGGGGAATGACTCACAAGGTTTCTGATACTTTGTGTCTTTGATATTCCCCCCGGGTGTGGCCATTTCTTCAGTGACTCAACCTCCGAGCAATTTCATCAAGGTGACTAAGCCCCCCCCCCCCCCCCAGTCCCCAGACGTCTCCTGATAACCATCACAGGGGCCTCCCTATCATGGGGCCCCCATGGGCTACCCGAGGCTCCGCCGTGGTGCAATCCAGGGCAATAAAGACACCAGGGAATGGGAGGTTGACTGGGTCAGGACAAGGGCGAGTCTTCACCATGAAGCATTTGGCCAACGAGATGGGGAGGGATGAGAGGGGGGCACGGGTGTCACTCATTGGAGACACATTGAAGACAAGGGTGTCATTTATTATGGACAGGGTGCCAAATCTGGTGCAGCTCTTCATAGAAACCAATCAGCTTGTTCAATTAAGCTTTGACAAAAATCCTGGAAGCAGATTGGTTACTATGCAGAGCTGCACCAGATTTTGCATCCCGTTCTTAGTAAATCAAGCCCATGGTGTCACCTATTGAAGACAAGGGTGTCACTCATTGAAGACAAGGGTGTCACTCATTGAAGACAAGGGTGTCACTCATTGAAGACAAGGGGGTCACTCATTGAAGACAAGGGGGTCACTCATTGAAGACACATTGAAGACAAGGGTGCCACTCATTAAAGACAAGGTAGTCACACATTGAAGACAAGGGTGTCACACATTGAAGACAAGGGTGTCACACATTGAAGACAAGGGTGTCACACATTGAAGACAAGGGTGTCACACATTGAAGACAAGGGTGTCACACATTGAAGACAAGGGGGTCACTCATTGAAGACAAGGGGGTCACTCATTGAAGACAAGGGGGGCACTCATTGAAGACAAGGGGGTCACACATTAAAGACACATTGAAGACAAGGGTGTCACTCATTGAAGACAAGGGTGTCACTCATTAAAGACAAGGGGGTCACACATTGAAGACAAGGGGGTCACTCATTGAAGACAAGGGGGTCACTCATTGAAGACAAGGGGGTCACTCATTGAAGACAAGGGGGGCACTCATTGAAGACAAGGGGGTCACACATTAAAGACACATTGAAGACAAGGGTGTCACTCATTGAAGACAAGGGTGTCACTCATTAAAGACAAGGGGGTCACACATTGAAGACAAGGGGGTCACTCATTGAAGACAAGGGGGTCACACACTGAAGACACATTGGGCCAGATTCAGGTAGATGAGAGTATCTTTCCTCTGGAGTAACGCTTCTCATTTACGTTACTCTGAAGACCCTTTCAGCGCAAGTCCTGTAATTCACATAGCAGTTGCGCGTAAACTTGCGCCAGAGTAACGATAATGCGCTGGCGTAACCCGACGCAAGTGGAAGTGGGTGTGATCATATGTAAATGATGGGCGGAGCCCAGCGCAGAGGCTTACGTTCAGCGCATCATCCACGGAGCATGCGCAGTGAGTGCGGCTCCACTCGCCCCCTTGTGCGCATGCTCACAACTTCCGTCGGCACCACTTCCTGGGAAACGTCAGCGCAATGCGTTCCGCTGGGCGCTTAAAAGCGCTGGCGGAAACGCCATTCCGGCGCAAAAGTATTTCCGCTTCCCCCCACCCCAGGGAAGATACTTTTGTTTGGTGATGGCTGCTCCCGCTACCCCCAGAGAGAGGAGGAACCTGAATTTTAATGCACAGGAGGTCTCAGTGATCATTTCGGCAATGGAGACGGATAATGATTTTCTCCATGGCAAAAAAAGCCGGAAGACCAGCCGGGAGAGGAAGCAGGGCATCCTGGAGTCCATTGCTGCCAGGGTCAATGTCCTGGGGTACTCCACCCGGACTGCTGGGGACATACAAAAAAAAATTAATGACCTGCGGCGCAAGGTGGGGGACAAGGTGGCCTCCATCAGGAGGTATGAGAGGGGCACAGGTGGTGGTCCCCCATGTCCTGTCACCCTAACCGCAGAGGAGGAGGTGGTTGCTCGCTGCCTGGAGAGGGAGCAGGTGGAGGGGGTCGCAGGCTATGACTCCGTGGAGGAAGGCACAAGGACAGGTAAGTGTTTTATAATCCCCTATTTGTTGTTTTGCATTTGGGGGGGGAGGGTACATGTGCCAAGTGTGTGGGACCACCAACATGTGTCTGCTTTGTGTCATCCACAGATGACGGAGCTGGGCCATCATCTGTCAGCGTGCATTCCACCCCATCCCCCCCACGCCATCGTGTGCCCGAGCCACTGGGTGGTGAAGAGGTTGTGGAGGAGGAGAGTGGCCACACCACACCTGCCGAGGTGGTTGTAGAGGATCCTGCTGTGGCAGAGCAGGACTTTACCTTAGTGTTGTCTGTCTCCTCCCCTTCTCCTGGGCCGTCTGTCGTCCCCTCCCCCATCCTTGGAAGCCCCTCAAGGGCGACTCCTTCCACCCGAGGACAACCATCTTCTGGCCCCAGGAAGGCGACCCAGAAGACCAGGGGGGTGTCTGATGGTGTACAGGACCAGTTGGCGAGGGATCACGCCAGGCAGACGGAACAGATGGGGGCCATAGCGGTGCACTTACAGAAAGTGTCTGACAGCCTGGGCTCCGTTGCCAACCTCAGCAACGCAGTGCAGGATGTAAGCTGCAATTGCGCTGCAGTGGTCACCACTTTGGGGGAGGTGCAGGGGGATATTCGGCACCTTACTGCAGCCGTCCAGGCCAACAGTGCTGCCATCCGGGACCAGGGGAGGCTGAGTCGGCGGGCCCAGCATTATCAGGTCACCCGTCAGCTCCGGATGCAGGCCCAGACCAACTCCTACCTTGGACGGATAGCCAGGGCCTTGGAGGGCACGCATGCCACACCTGCCAGGAGTGGCCCACCTGGGGATCAGCCACCTCCAGATGCCCCCCCACCCACTCCATCCAGGCAGCTGCGGAGTCAGAGAGGGGCCCCCAGAAGAAGCCCCCGGCATCCCCGATGAGGCCTTTTTTTTTTTTTCTTGTTTTATATTTTTGTTTTGGACATACTCAGGTCATGAGTTTATTTTTTCTTTTTCTCAGGTTATGAGATTTTGTTTCTTTTAATTATCAGGATATGATATTATTAATTTATTTTTGTACTGCACACGGTCAGGAGTGCAGGGGACAGTGTGAATGGTGTGTGAATGTGAGGGGGTGGCACTCCTGAAAGTAAGGGGTGTCACCCTCGGCCGTGGTGGTGAAGTGAACCCCACGGCTGAATGAATGACGTGTGAAAGGTGTGTGAATGGACAGTGACATCATTGGGGCCTTGACGCTGGCGTTACTGCTCCCAACTCCTACATGCTGGACTTGGGCTAATCCAATGCGATGTGCATGTGGTGTGTGTGATCTAGGGACATCAGTGGTGTACACGCGTGCACTGTCTGTGTGATTAATGTTTTGGTTTAGTGTCCAAAGATGCCTACGGCGAGGACCCTCCTGACTGCTCTTCCATCAGCAGACTGGGTGTCCTCTGGCGGGGGGGGGCTGTGTGGGTCGGGGGTCAGGTCATCACATATGTCAATATGCAGGCCTTTTTTCATAGCAAAGTTATGTAGTATGCAACATGCACCGATGATCTGACACACGAAGGTAGGGGAATACAATAGGGCCCCCCCAGACTTATCCAGGCATCGGAAACGGGACTTCAGGAGCCCAAATGTTTGCTCCACCACTGCACGGGTTTTGATGCGTGCTTCATTGTATTTTCTCTCTCCTCTGGTTTGGGGGTTCCGGAAAGGAGTCATTAGATGGGGTCCCAGTGCATATGCAGAGTCACCTGGAAGGGAAAAGACAGGAGAATGTTAGTCATGCATGTGCGATTTCTGTTGTGCATCACGGGAGGGGATAGTCATGCCTGACTCCCTTGTCACTCACCAACCAGCCAGCTGTCCCCATACATGTTCTGGTTAAATTCTGCTGGGATGGGGCTCTGACGGTATATGAAGCTGTCATGGCTGGACCCGGGGTGTTTGGCACGGACGTGCCATATGAGGCGTTGGGCATCAGCTATCACCTGTACGTTGATGGAATGCCAATGCTTCCGATTGCGGTATATGTGCTCTGTGGCACTGGGGGGCTGTAGGGCCACATGTGTGCAATCAATGGCCCCGATGGTGCGTGGGAATCTGGCAATGCTGTAGAAATCTGTCATTGCCTTCTGCCGCAGCTCCTCAGTGGTGGGTCTGATGAACTGGTTGGACATGCGTCTGAGGATTGCAGGGACAACCTGGTGCACACATCTGCTCATGGAGGACTGTGACATCCCAGCCACCACTCCACTTGTACGCTGGAATGATCCACTTGCAAGGAAATGGAGTGTTGCCAGGACCTTCACCAGTGGCTGCACTGCTTGTGAGCGGTGTGTTGGGCTGGTGATGTCATCCTGCAGGGTTGTGGTTAGTTCAAGTATTGCATCTGGGCTGAATCTGAAGAGGCGATACACCTCCTCATCCCCCATGCCAAAGAGGTTCATACGAGTGCGGTATATCCTCTCACGTGGCCGCCTTCTTGGTTCCAGGGGACCCATCAGTAGTTCTAGGACCACAATTGCCCCTGGCATGTTGGCACACAGAGGTGTTGTCCTCCTTGCAAGTGTTGTTGTTCAGCAAGCTCCTATCGTCGGTAACGCTGCTGTAGCTGCTCTCCTGCTGACCTGTGACCGTCTGGAGTAAAGATAAAGCAGCCTTTTGTAGAAATAACTTTGCGCCGGACGGACCAGATACGCGCGGCGCATGTAGCCAGCGTATGGTGCTAATCCGTTCGTGAATTGGGAAATCTCCCTCATTTGCATATTTGCAGGGGAAATCAATGGGCGCGACTGATGCGCCCAGCGAAAATAAACGCTGACGATACTCTGGCGTCGGAACGTTCCGCCGGTCGCAAATGACCCGTTATTGGGCGCATCTAGTTTGGTGGGTACGGGCACATAGAAACGACGGGCCAGATTCACGAACACTTGCGCTGGAGTATTTGGATATGCGCCGCGTAACTGTGATGATGCGCCGTCGTTTCTATGTGCCCGTACCCACCAAACTAGATGCGCCCAATAACGGGTCATTTGCGACCGGCGGAACGTTCCGACGCCAGAGTATCGTCAGCGTTTATTTTCGCTGGGCGCATCAGTCGCGCCCATTGATTTCCCCTGCAAATATGCAAATGAGGGAGATTTCCCAATTCACGAACGGATTAGCACCATACGCTGGCTACATGCGCCGCGCGTATCTGGTCCGTCCGGCGCAAAGTTATTTCTAAAAAAGGCTGCTTTATCTTTACTCCAGACGGTCACAGGTCAGCAGGAGAGCAGCTACAGCAGCGTTACCGACGATAGGAGCTTGCTGAACAACAACACTTGCAAGGACAACACCTCTGTGTGCCAACATGCCAGGGGCAATTGTGGTCCTAGAACTACTGATGGGTCCCCTGGAACCAAGAAGGCGGCCACGTGAGAGGATATACCGCACTCGTATGAACCTCTTTGGCATGGGGGATGAGGAGGTGTATCGCCTCTTCAGATTCAGCCCTGATGCAATACTTGAACTAACCACAACCCTGCAGGATGACATCACCAGCCCAACACACCGCTCACAAGCAGTGCAGCCACTGGTGAAGGTACTGGCAACACTTCATTTCCTTGCAAGTGGATCATTCCAGCGTACAAGTGGAGTGGTGGCTGGGATGTCACAATCCTCCATAAGCAGATGTGTGCACCAGGTTGTCCCTGCAATCCTCAGACGCATGTCCAACCAGTTCATCAGACCCACCACTGAGGAGCTGCGGCAGAAGGCAATGACAGATTTCTACAGCATTGCCAGATTTCCACGCACTGTGGGGGCCATTGATTGCACACATGTGGCCCTACAGCCCCCCAGTGCCACAGAGCACATATACCGCAATCGGAAGCATTGGCATTCCATCAACGTACAGGTGATAGCTGATGCCCAACGCCTCATATGGCACGTCCGTGCCAAACACCCCGGGTCCAGCCATGACAGCTTCATATACCGTCAGAGCCCCATCCCAGCAGAATTTAACCAGAACATGTATGGGGACAGCTGGCTGGTTGGTGAGTGACATGGGAGTCAGGCATGACTATCCCCTCCCGTGATGCACAACAGAAATCGCACATGCATGACTAACATTCTCCTGTCTTTTCCCTTCCAGGTGACTCTGCATATGCACTGGGACCCCATCTAATGACTCCTTTCCGGAACCCCCAAACCAGAGGAGAGAGAAAATACAATGAAGCACACATCAAAACCCGTGCAGTGGTGGAGCAAACATTTGGGCTCCTGAAGTCCCGTTTCCGATGCCCGGATAAGTCTGGGGGGGCCCTATTGTATTCCCCTACCTTCGTGTGTCAGATCATCGGTGCATGTTGCATACTACATAACTTTGCTATGAAAAAAGGCCTGCATATTTACATACGTGATGACCTGACCCCCGACCCACACAGTCCCCACCTGCCAGAGGACACCCAGTCTGCTGATGGAAGAGCAGTCAGGAGGGTCCTCGCTGTAGGCATCTTTGGACACTAAACCAAAACATTAATAACACAGACAATGCATGCATGCACACCACTGATGTCCCTAGATCACACACACCACATGCACATCGCATTGGATTAGCCCAAGTCCAGCATGTAGGAGTTGGGAGCAGTAACGCCAGCGTCAAGGCCCCAATGATGTCACTGTCCATTCACACACCTTTCACACGTCATTCATTCAGCCGTGGGGTTCACTTCACCACCACGGCCGAGGGTGACACCCCTTACTTTCAGGAGTGCCACCCCCTCACATTCACACACCATTCACACTGTCCCCTGCACTCCTGACCGTGTGCAGTACAAAAATAAATTAATAATATCATATCCTGATAATTAAAAGAAACAAAATCTCATAACCTGAGAAAAAGAAAAAATAAACTCATGACCTGAGTATGTCCAAAACAAAAATATAAAACAAGAAAAAAAAAAAAGGCCTCATCGGGGATGCCGGGGGCTTCTTCTGGGGGCCCCTCTCTGACTCCGCAGCTGCCTGGATGGAGTGGGTGGGGGTGGGGGGGCATCTGGAGGTGGCTGATCCCCAGGTGGGCCACTCCTGGCAGGTGTGGCCTGCGTGCCCTCCAAGGCCCTGGCTATCCGTCCAAGGTAGGAGTTGGTCTGGGCCTGCATCCGGAGCTGACGGGTGACCTGATAATGCTGGGCCCGCCGACTCAGCCTCCCCTGGTCCCGGATGGCAGCACTGTTGGCCTGGACGGCTGCAGTAAGGTGCCGAATATCCCCCTGCACCTCCCCCAAAGTGGTGACCACTGCAGCGCAATTGCAGCTTACATCCTGCACTGCATTGCTGAGGTTGGCAACGGAGCCCAGGCTGTCAGACACTTTCTGTAAGTGCCCAACTATGGCCCCCATCTGTTCCGTCTGCCTGGCGTGATCCCTCGCCAACTGGTCCTGTACACCATCAGACACCCCCCTGGTCTTCTGGGTCGCCTTCCTGGGGCCAGAAGATGGTTGTCCTCGGGTGGAAGGAGTCGCCCTTGAGGGGCTTCCAAGGATGGGGGAGGGGACGACAGACGGCCCAGGAGAAGGGGAGGAGACAGACAACACTAAGGTAAAGTCCTGCTCTGCCACAGCAGGATCCTCTACAACCACCTCGGCAGGTGTGGTGTGGCCACTCTCCTCCTCCACAACCTCTTCACCACCCAGTGGCTCGGGCACACGATGGCGTGGGGGGGATGGGGTGGAATGCACGCTGACAGATGATGGCCCAGCTCCGTCATCTGTGGATGACACAAAGCAGACACATGTTGGTGGTCCCACACACTTGGCACATGTACCCTCCCCCCCCCCCCCAAATGCAAAACAACAAATAGGGGATTATAAAACACTTACCTGTCCTTGTGCCTTCCTCCACGGAGTCATAGCCTGCGACCCCCTACACCTGCTCCCTCTCCAGGCAGCGAGCAACCACCTCCTCCTCTGCGGTTAGGGTGACAGGACATGGGGGACCACCACCTGTGCCCCTCTCATACCTCCTGATGGAGGCCACCTTGTCCCTCACCTTGCGCCGCAGGTCATTAATTTTTTTTTGTATGTCCCCAGCAGTCCGGGTGGAGTACCCCAGGACATTGACCCTGGCAGCAATGGACTCCAGGATGCCCTGCTTCCTCTCCCGGCTGGTCTTCCGGCTTTTTTTGCCATGGAGAAAATCATTATCCGTCTCCATTGCCGAAATGATCACTGAGACCTCCTGTGCATTAAAATTCAGGTTCCTCCTCTCTCTGGGGGTAGCGGGAGCAGCCATCACCAAACAAAAGTATCTTCCCTGGGGTGGGGGGAAGCGGAAATACTTTTGCGCCGGAATGGCGTTTCCGCCAGCGCTTTTAAGCGCCCAGCGGAACGCATTGCGCTGACGTTTCCCAGGAAGTGGTGCCGACGGAAGTTGTGAGCATGCGCACAAGGGGGCGAGTGGAGCCGCACTCACTGCGCATGCTCCGTGGATGATGCGCTGAACGTAAGCCTCTGCGCTGGGCTCCGCCCATCATTTACATATGATCACACCCACTTCCACTTGCGTCGGGTTACGCCAGCGCATTATCGTTACTCTGGCGCAAGTTTACGCGCAACTGCTATGTGAATTACAGGACTTGCGCTGAAAGGGTCTTCAGAGTAACGTAAATGAGAAGCGTTACTCCAGAGGAAAGATACTCTCATCTACCTGAATCTGGCCCGACGGCGCATCATCACAGTTACGCGGCGCATATCCAAATACTCCAGCGCAAGTGTTCGTGAATCTGGCCCTTCGAAGACAAGGGGGTCACTCATTGAAGCGAAGGGGGTCACTCATTGAAGCGAAGGGGGTCACTCATTGAAGACAAGGGGGTCACTCATTGAAGACAAGGGTGTCACTCACTGAAGACGAGGGTGTCACTCATTGAAGACACATTGAACACAAGGGGGGCACTCATTGAAGACAAGGGTGTCACTCATTGAAGACAAGGGGGGCACTCATTAAAGACAAGGGGCTCACTCGTTGAAGACAAGGGGGTCACACATTGAAGACACATTGAAGACAAGGGTGTCACTCATTGAAGACAAGGGGGTGACTCATTGAAGACAAGGGGGTCACACATTGAAGACACATTGAAGACAAGGGTGTCACTCATTGAAGACAAGGGTGTCACTCATTGAAGACAAGGGTGTCACACATTGAAGACAAGGGTGTCACTCATTAAAGACAAGGGGGTCACTCATTGAAGACAAGGGGGTCACTCATTGAAGACAAGGGGGTCACTCATTGAAGACAAGGGGGTCACTCATTGAAGACAAGGGGGTCACTCATTGAAGACAAGGGGGTCACTCATTGAAGACAATGGTGTCACACATTGAAGACAAGGGGGTCACTCATTGAAGACACATTGAAGACAAGGGTGTCACACATTAAAGACAAGGGTGTCACTCATTAAAGACACATTGAAGTCAAGGGTGTCACTCATTGAAGACAAGGGTGTCACCCATTAAAGACACACTGAAGACAAGGGTGTCACACATTGAAGACAAGGGTGTCACACATTGAAGACAAGGGTGTCACTCATTAAAGACAAGGGGGTGTCACACATTGAAGACAAGGGTGTCACACATTGAAGACAAGGGGTCACACATTGAAGACAAGGGTGTCACTCATTGAAGACACATGAAAGACAAGGGTGTCACTCATTAAATTCAAGGGTGTCACACATTAAAGACACATTGAAGATGAGGGTGTCACTCATTGAAGACAAGGGGGTCACACATTGAAGACAAGAGGGTCACACATTGAAGACACATTGAAGACAAGGGTGTCACTCATTGAAGACAAGGGGGTCACTCATTGAAGACAAGGGTGTCACACATTGAAGACAAGGGTGTCACACATTGAAGACAAGGGTGTCACACATTGAAGACACATTGAAGACAAGGGTGTCACTCATTGAAGGCAAGGGTGTCACTCATTGAAGGCAAGGGTGTCACTCATCGAAGACAAGGGTGCCACACATTGAAGACAAGGGTGTCACTCATTGAAGACACATTGAAGACAAGGGTGTCACTCATTGAAGATAAGGGTGTCACACATTGAAGACAAGGGTGTCACTCATTGAAGACAAGGGTGTCACTCATTGAAGACACATTGAAGACAAGGGTGTCACTCATTGAAGGCAAGGGTGTCACTCATCGAAGACAAGGGTGCCACACATTGAAGACAAGGGCGTTACTCATTGAAGACAAGGGTGTCACTCATTGAAGACAAGGGTGTCACACATTGAAGACAAGGGTGTCACTCATTGAAGACAAGGGTGTCACACATTGAAGACAAGGGTGTCACTCATTGAAGACAAGGGTGTCACTCATTGAAGACAAGGGTGTCACTCATTGAAGACAAGGGTGTCACAAATTGAAGACAAGGGTGTCACTCATTGAAGAAGACAATTGAAGACAAGGGGTCACACATTGAAGACAAGGGTGTCACAGGGGGTCACACATTGAAGACAAGGGTGTCACAAATTGAAGACAAGGGTGTCACTCATTGAAGACAAGGGTGTCACTCATTGAAGACACATTGAAGACAAGGGTGTCACAAATTGAAGACAGGGGTGTCACTCATTGAAGACAAGGGGGTCACACATTGAAGACACATTGAAGACAAGGGTGTCACTCATTGAAGACAAGGGTGTCACTCATTGAAGACAAGGGTGTCACTCATTGAAGACAAGGGTGTCACAAATTGAAGACAAGGGTGTCAATCATTGAAGACCCATTGAAGACAAGGGGGTCACACATTGAAGACAAGGGGTCACACATTGAAGACAAGGGTGTCACTCATTGAAGATAAGGGTGTCACTCATTGAAGACAAGGGTGTCACTCATTGAAGACACATTGAAGACAAGGGGGGGCACTCATTGAAGACAAGGGGGTCACTCATTGAAGACAAGGGGGTCACACATTGAAGACAAGGGGGTCACTCATTGAAGACAAGGGGGTCACTCATTGAAGACAAGGGGGTCACTCATTGAAGACAAGGGGGTCACTCATTGAAGACAATGGTGTCACACATTGAAGACAAGGGAGTCACTCATTGAAGACACTTTGAAGACAAGGATGTCACACATTAAAGACAAGGGGGTCACACATTGAAGACAAGGGTGTCACTCATTAAAGACACATTGAAGTCAAGGGTGTCACTCATTGAAGACAAGGGTGTCACCCATTAAAGACACACTGAAGACAAGGGTGTCACACATTGAAGACAAGGGTGTCACACATTGAAGACAAGGGTGTCACTCATTAAAGACAAGGGGGTGTCACACATTGAAGACAAGGGTGTCACACATTGAAGACAAGGGGTCACACATTGAAGACAAGGGGTCACACATTGAAGACACATTGAAGACAAGGGTGTCACTCATTGAAGACAAGGGGGTCACTCATTGAAGACAAGGGGGTCACTCATTGAAGACAAGGGTGTCACACATTGAAGACAAGGGTGTCACACATTGAAGACAAGGGTGTCACTCATTGAAGACAAGGGTGTCACACATTGAAGACACATTGAAGACAAGGGTGTCACACATTGAAGACACATTGAAGACAAGGGTGTCACTCATCGAAGACAAGGGTGCCACACATTGAAGACAAGGGTGTCACTCATTGAAGACACATTGAAGACAAGGGTGTCACTCATTGAAGACAAGGGTGTCACTCATTGAAGACAAGGGTGTCACACATTGAAGACAAGGGTGTCACTCATTGAAGACAAGGGTGTCACTCATTGAAGACACATTGAAGACAAGGGTGTCACTCATTGAAGACAAGGGTGTCACTCAATGAAGAAAAGGGGGTCACATATTGAAGACACGGGTGTCACTCATTGAAGACAAGGGTGTCACTCATTGAAGACACATTGAAGACAAGGGTGTCACTCATTGAAGACAAGGGTGCCACACATTGAAGACAAGGGTGTCACTCATTGAAGACAAGGGTGTCACACATTGAAGAGAAGGGTGTCACTCATTGAAGACAAGGGTGTCACTCATTGAAGACACATTGAAGACAAGGGTGTCACTCATTGAAGACAAGGGTGTCACAAATTGAAGACAAGGGTGTCACTCATTGAAGACAAGGGGGTCACACATTGAAGACAAGGGTGTCACTCATTGAAGACACATTGAAGACAAGGGTGTCACAAATTGAAGACAGGGGTGTCACTCATTGAAGACAAGGGGGTCACACATTGAAGACACATTGAAGACAAGGGTGTCACTCATTGAAGACAAGGCTGTCACTCATTGAAGACAAGGGTGTCACTCATTGAAGACAAGGGTGTCACTCATTGAAGACAAGGGTGTCAATCATTGAAGACCCATTGAAGACAAGGGGGTCACAAATTGAAGACAAGGGGTCACACATTGAAGACAAGGGTGTCACTCATTGAAGATAAGGGTGTCACTCATTGAAGACAAGGGTGTCACTCATTGAAGATAAGGGTGTCACTCATTGAAGACAAGGGTGTCACTCATTGAAGACACATTGAAGACAAGGGGGGGCACTCATTGAAGACAAGGGTGTCACAAATTGAAGACACATTGAAGACAAGGGGGGCACTCATTGAAGACAAGGGTGTCACAAATTGAAGACACATTGAAGACAAGTGTGTCACACATTGAAGACAAGGGTGTCACAAATTGAAGACAAGGGGGGTCACTCATTGAAGACACATTGAAGACAAGGGTGTCACTCATCGAAGACAAGGAGGTCACACATTGAAGACAAGGGGGTCACTCATTGAAGACAAGGGTGTCACTCATCGAAGACAAGGGGGTCACACATTGAAGACAAGGGGGTCACACATTGAAGACAAGGGGGTCACACATTGAAGACAAGGGGGTCACACATTGAAGACAAGGGGGTCACACATTGAACACAAGGGGGTCACTCATTGAAGACAAGGGTGTCACTCATTGAAGACACATTGAAGACAAGGGTGTCACTCAATGAAGACAAGGGTGTCACACATTGAAGACACATTGAAGACAAGGGTGTCACTCAATGAAGACAAGGGTGTCACACATTGAAGACAAGGGTGTCACTCATTGAAGACACATTGAAGTAAAGGGTGTCACTCATTGAAGACAAGGGTGTCACCCATTAAAGACACACTGAAGACAAGGGTGTCACACATTGAAGACAAGGGTGTCACACATTGAAGACAAGGGTGTCACTCATTAAAGACAAGGGGGTGTCACACATTGAAGACAAGGGTGTCACACATAGAAGACAAGGGGTCACACATTGAAGACAAGGGTGTCACTCATTGAAGACACATGAAAGACAAGGGTGTCACTCATTAAATTCAAGGGTGTCACACATTAAAGACACATTGAAGATGAGGGTGTCACTCATTGAAGACAAGGGGGTCACACATTGAAGACAAGAGGGTCACATATTGAAGACACATTGAAGACAAGGGTGTCACTCATTGAAGACAAGGGGGTCACTCATTGAAGACAAGGGTGTCACACATTGAAGACAAGGGTGTCACACATTGAAGACAAGGGTGTCACACATTGAAGACAAGGGTGTCACTCATTGAAGACAAGGGTGTCACACATTGAAGACACATTGAAGACAAGGGTGTCACTCATTGAAGGCAAGGGTGTCACTCATCGAAGACAAGGGTGCCACACATTGAAGACAAGGGTGTCACTCATTGAAGACACATTGAAGACAAGGATGTCACTCATTGAAGACAAGGGTGTCACACATTGAAGACAAGGTTGTCACTCATTGAAGACAAGGGTGTCACTCATTGAAGACACATTGAAGACAAGGGTGTCACTCATTGAAGACAAGGGTGTCACTCAATGAAGAAAAGGGGGTCACATATTGAAGACACGGGTGTCACTCATTGAAGACAAGGGTGTCACTCATTGAAAACACATTGAAGACAAGGGTGTCACTCATTGAAGACACATTGAAGACAAGGGTGTCACTCATTGAAGACAAGGGTGTCACTCAATGAAGAAAAGGGGGTCACATATTGAAGACACGGGTGTCACTCATTGAAGACAAGGGTGTCACTCATTGAAGACACATTGAAGACAAGGGTGTCACTCATTGAAGGCAAGGGTTTCACTCATCGAACACAAGGGTGCCACACATTGAAGACAAGGGTGTCACTCATTGAAGACAAGGGTGTCACTCATTGAAGACACATTGAAGACAAGGGTGTCACTCATTGAAGACACATTGAAGACAAGGGTGTCACTCATTGAAGACACATTGAAGACAAGGGGGGGCACTCATTGAAGACAAGGGTGTCACAAATTGAAGACACATTGAAGACAAGGGGGGCACTCATTGAAGACAAGGGTGTCACTCATTGAAGACACATTGAAGTAAAGGGTGTCACTCATTGAAGACAAGGGTGTCACCCATTAAAGACACACTGAAGACAAGGGTGTCACACATTGAAGACAAGGGTGTCACACATTGAAGACAAGGGTGTCACTCATTAAAGACAAGGGGGTGTCACACATTGAAGACAAGGGTGTCACACATAGAAGACAAGGGGTCACACATTGAAGACAAGGGTGTCACTCATTGAAGACACATGAAAGACAAGGGTGTCACTCATTAAATTCAAGGGTGTCACACATTAAAGACACATTGAAGATGAGGGTGTCACTCATTGAAGACAAGGGGGTCACACATTGAAGACAAGAGGGTCACATATTGAAGACACATTGAAGACAAGGGTGTCACTCATTGAAGACAAGGGGGTCACTCATTGAAGACAAGGGTGTCACACATTGAAGACAAGGGTGTCACACATTGAAGACAAGGGTGTCACTCATTGAAGACAAGGGTGTCACACATTGAAGACACATTGAAGACAAGGGTGTCACTCATTGAAGGCAAGGGTGTCACTCATCGAAGACAAGGGTGCCACACATTGAAGACAAGGGTGTCACTCATTGAAGACACATTGAAGACAAGGATGTCACTCATTGAAGACAAGGGTGTCACACATTGAAGACAAGGTTGTCACTCATTGAAGACAAGGGTGTCACTCATTGAAGACACATTGAAGACAAGGGTGTCACTCATTGAAGACAAGGGTGTCACTCAATGAAGAAAAGGGGGTCACATATTGAAGACACGGGTGTCACTCATTGAAGACAAGGGTGTCACTCATTGAAAACACATTGAAGACAAGGGTGTCACTCATTGAAGACACATTGAAGACAAGGGTGTCACTCATTGAAGACAAGGGTGTCACTCAATGAAGAAAAGGGGGTCACATATTGAAGACACGGGTGTCACTCATTGAAGACACATTGAAGACAAGGGTGTCACTCATTGAAGACACATTGAAGACAAGGGTGTCACTCATTGAAGGCAAGGGTGTCACTCATCGAACACAAGGGTGCCACACATTGAAGACAAGGGTGTCACTCATTGAAGACAAGGGTGTCACTCATTGAAGACACATTGAAGACAAGGGTGTCACTCATTGAAGACACATTGAAGACAAGGGTGTCACTCATTGAAAACACATTGAAGACAAGGGGGGGCACTCATTGAAGACAAGGGTGTCACAAATTGAAGACACATTGAAGACAAGGGGGGCACTCATTGAAGACAAGGGTGTCACAAATTGAAGACACATTGAAGACAAGTGTGTCACACATTGAAGACAAGGGTGTCACAAATTGAAGACAAGGGGGGTCACTCATTGAAGACACATTGAAGACAAGGGTGTCACTCATCGAAGACAAGGAGGTCACACATTGAAGACAAGGGGGTCACTCATTGAAGACAAGGGTGTCACAAATCGAAGACAAGGGTGTCACTCATCGAAGACAAGGGTGTCACACATTGAAGACAAGGGTGTCACACATTGAAGACAAGGGGGTCACACATTGAAGACAAGGGGGTCACACATTGAAGACAAGGGTGTCACAAATTGAAGACACATTGAAGACAAGGGGGGCACTCATTGAAGACAAGGGTGTCACTCATTGAAGACACATTGAAGTAAAGGGTGTCACTCATTGAAGACAAGGGTGTCACCCATTAAAGACACACTGAAGACAAGGGTGTCACACATTGAAGACAAGGGTGTCACACATTGAAGACAAGGGTGTCACTCATTAAAGACAAGGGGGTGTCACACATTGAAGACAAGGGTGTCACACATAGAAGACAAGGGGTCACACATTGAAGACAAGGGTGTCACTCATTGAAGACACATGAAAGACAAGGGTGTCACTCATTAAATTCAAGGGTGTCACACATTAAAGACACATTGAAGATGAGGGTGTCACTCATTGAAGACAAGGGGGTCACACATTGAAGACAAGAGGGTCACATATTGAAGACACATTGAAGACAAGGGTGTCACTCATTGAAGACAAGGGGGTCACTCATTGAAGACAAGGGTGTCACACATTGAAGACAAGGGTGTCACACATTGAAGACAAGGGTGTCACTCATTGAAGACAAGGGTGTCACACATTGAAGACACATTGAAGACAAGGGTGTCACTCATTGAAGGCAAGGGTGTCACTCATCGAAGACAAGGGTGCCACACATTGAAGACAAGGGTGTCACTCATTGAAGACACATTGAAGACAAGGATGTCACTCATTGAAGACAAGGGTGTCACACATTGAAGACAAGGTTGTCACTCATTGAAGACAAGGGTGTCACTCATTGAAGACACATTGAAGACAAGGGTGTCACTCATTGAAGACAAGGGTGTCACTCAATGAAGAAAAGGGGGTCACATATTGAAGACACGGGTGTCACTCATTGAAGACAAGGGTGTCACTCATTGAAAACACATTGAAGACAAGGGTGTCACTCATTGAAGACACATTGAAGACAAGGGTGTCACTCATTGAAGACAAGGGTGTCACTCAATGAAGAAAAGGGGGTCACATATTGAAGACACGGGTGTCACTCATTGAAGACACATTGAAGACAAGGGTGTCACTCATTGAAGACACATTGAAGACAAGGGTGTCACTCATTGAAGGCAAGGGTGTCACTCATCGAACACAAGGGTGCCACACATTGAAGACAAGGGTGTCACTCATTGAAGACAAGGGTGTCACTCATTGAAGACACATTGAAGACAAGGGTGTCACTCATTGAAGACACATTGAAGACAAGGGTGTCACTCATTGAAAACACATTGAAGACAAGGGGGGGCACTCATTGAAGACAAGGGTGTCACAAATTGAAGACACATTGAAGACAAGTGTGTCACACATTGAAGACAAGGGTGTCACAAATTGAAGACAAGGGGGGTCACTCATTGAAGACACATTGAAGACAAGGGTGTCACTCATCGAAGACAAGGAGGTCACACATTGAAGACAAGGGGGTCACTCATTGAAGACAAGGGTGTCACAAATCGAAGACAAGGGTGTCACTCATCGAAGACAAGGGTGTCACACATTGAAGACAAGGGTGTCACACATTGAAGACAAGGGGGTCACACATTGAAGACAAGGGGGTCACACATTGAAGACAAGGGTGTCACTCATTGAAGACAAGGGGGTCACACATTGAAGACAAGGGTGTCACTCATTGAAGACACATTGAAGACAAGGGGGGCACTCATTGAAGACAAGGGTGTCACTCATTGAAGACAAGGGGGTCACTCATTGAAGACAAGGGTGTCACTCATTGAAGACAAGGGTGTCACTCATTGAAGACAAGGGTGTCACTCATTGAAGACAAGGGTGTCACTCATTGAAGACAAGGGTGTCACTCATTGAAGACAAGGGTGTCACAAATTGAAGACAAGGGTGTCAATCATTGAAGACACATTGAAGACAAGGGGGTCACACATTGAAGACAAGGGGGTCACACATTGAAGACAAGGGTGTCACTCATTGAAGATAAGGGTGTCACTCATTGAAGACAAGGGTGTCACTCATTGAAGACACATTGAAGACAAGGGGGGGCACTCATTGAAGACAAGGGTGTCACAAATTGAAGACACATTGAAGACACATTGAAGACAAGGGGGGCACTCATTGAAGACAAGGGTGTCACAAATTGAAGACACATTGAAGACAAGGGTGTCACACATTGAAGACAAGGGTGTCACAAATTGAAGACAAGGGGGGTCACTCATTGAAGACACATTGAAGACAAGGGTGTCACTCATCGAAGACAAGGAGGTCACACATTGAAGACAAGGGGGTCACTCATTGAAGACAAGGGTGTCACAAATTGAAGACAAGGGTGTCACTCATCGAAGACAAGGGGGTCACACATTGAAGACAAGGGGGTCACACATTAAAGACAAGGGGGTCACACATTGAACACAAGGGGGTCACTCATTGAAGACAAGGGTGTCACTCATTGAAGACACATTGAAGACAAGGGTGTCACTCAATGAAGACAAGGGTGTCACACATTGAAGACACATTGAAGACAAGGGTGTCACTCAATGAAGACAAGGGGGTCACACATTGAAGACACATTGAAGACAAGGGTGTCACTTATTGAAGACAAGGGTGTCACTCAATGAAGACAAGGGGGTGACACATTATAGACAAGGGGGTCACACATTGAAGACACATTGAAGACAAGGGTGTCACTCATTGAAGACAAGGGTGTCACTCAATGAAGAAAAGGGGGTCACATATTGAAGACACGGGTGTCACTCATTGAAGACAAGGGTGTCACTCATTGAAGACACATTGAAGACAAGGGTGTCACTCATTGAAGACACATTGAAGACAAGGGTGTCACTCATTGAAGACAAGGGTGTCACTCAATGAAGAAAAGGGGGTCACATATTGAAGACACGGGTGTCACTCATTGAAGACAAGGGTGTCACTCATTGAAGACACATTGAAGACAAGGGTGTCACTCATTGAAGACACATTGAAGACAAGGGTGTCACTCATTGAAGACAAGGGTGTCACAAATTGAAGACAAGGGTGTCACTCATTGAAGACAAGGGGGTCACTCATTGAAGACAAGGGTGTCACAAATTGAAGACAAGGGTGTCAATCATTGAAGACACATTGAAGACAAGGGGGTCACACATTGAAGACAAGGGGGTCACACATTGAAGACAAGGGTGTCACTCATTGAAGATAAGGGTGTCACTCATTGAAGACAAGGGTGTCACTCATTGAAGACACATTGAAGACAAGGGGGGGCACTCATTGAAGACAAGGGTGTCACAAATTGAAGACACATTGAAGACAAGGGTGTCACAAATTGAAGACAAGGGGGGTCACTCATTGAAGACACATTGAAGACAAGGGTGTCACTCATCGAAGACAAGGAGGTCACACATTGAAGACAAGGGGGTCACTCATTGAAGACAAGGGTGTCACTCATCGAAGACAAGGGGGTCACACATTGAAGACAAGGGGGTCACACATTGAACACAAGGGGGTCACTCATTGAAGACAAGGGTGTCACACATTGAAGACACATTGAAGACAAGGGTGTCACTCATTGAAGACAAGAGGGTCACACATTGAAGACAAGGGTTACACTCATTGAGGACACATTGAAGACTAGGGTGTCACTCATTGAAGACAAGGGTGTCACTCATTGAGGACACATTGAAGACAAGGGTGTCACTCATTGAAGAGAAGGGTGTCACTCATTGAAGAAAAGGGGGTCACACATTGAAGACACGTTGAAGACAAGGGTTTCACACATTAAAGACTGACACTCACCAATCAGGGCTGATCGCTTTTGAAAGGAGTTCTCATGTTGGGTGTTGTGATGTTTTCAGGAAACTACTATATTCACAGAACCCTGCCGTCCACTCCCACCAGCCATTATCAGTCTTCATTGCATAGAGAAGCACAGAGACCCAGTGATGACATCATTGGGTCTGAAATAAGGTATGTCACAAACACAGAAAGCTTGTATTTAAAAATGTAATTAGCCTGTTGGGGGCGGGGGGTGGAGCATAGGGAACTCTGTGACCGAAGATCTTTTAAAACAACCCCCCCCCTGAATATCTGACGTAATAAGAAGACGCTGTCCTCTGAGTGCACACAGTCATCATGTCTCCTCAGACACGGCTTGAGCTGCACCTGCATGGATTTAGCGAGCGGTGTTGTCATTTCTGGCAGCCCTCAGTGGAAGAAAATTGTATGTGTTGTTTTTCTAAGTCATCTGGATTCCTGATCAGCCATTATCTCAGTCGTTCTCCTATAACACGGCTAGAACACGGCTAGAACACAGCTAGCATCCCCCGACTCGGCTGCTCCACCACATGAATGGGATGTCAGGGAAAACCGCGGCGGCCACGGCCTATGAGTCACCGCTGTTTTCTGTGGTTACTAAGCAGGCAGGTACTTTAACTCTTCCTCTCCTTACCACTTATTCCGACTACTATAGAGAACAGAGCAGAATGAATCCCATGGGGGTTAAGGTGCCCGTTGGCATGAGATGGAAGTCAACCAATCTGACAACAAGACCACGTCTACGCAAGGCCATTGGGCCCCATTGGTTGGCAACAACTGACCTAGTAGGTTGGAAGATCTTAGAAGACCTTCCCTAATCTCTACTAGAGTAGATCCATTTATCATTCATGATGTGTGGATTGGCATGAGCTGGTAGTCAACTGATCTGACAACAAACCCATGTCTACGTAAGGTCACTGACTCTATTGGTTGGCTCTTGCCTTGGGCAACAACTGACCTACTAGGTTGGAAGACTATAGAAAACCTTCCCCAATCTCTACTAGAGTAGAATCATTTATCATTCATCAGGTACTGATTGGCATTAAATGACTGTCAACTGATCTGACAACAAGCCCATGTTCACGCAAGGCCATTGGCTACATTGGTTGGCTCTTGCTTTGGGCAACAGCTGACCTAGTAGGTTGGAGGATCTTAGAAGACCTTCCCCAATCTCTAACAGGGTAGAACCATTCATCATGTGTGGATTGGCATGAAATTATAGTAAGCCGATCTGACAACAAACCCATGTCTACAGAAGGCCACTAACTCCATTGGTTGGCTCTTGCCTTGGGTAAGAACTGATCTATTAGGTTGGAAGACCTTCCCCAGTCTCCACTAGGGTAGAGCTATTCATCAGGTGCTGATTGGCATGATATGACAACTGATTCGACAAAAAACTCATGTCTACACAAGGCCACTGACTCTATTGGTTGGCTCTTGCCTTGGGCAACAACTGACCTACTAGGTTGAAAGATCTTAGAAGACCTTCCCCAATCTCTACTAGAGTAGAACAATGTATTATTTATCAGCTACTGTACTGATTGGCATTTGATGAGGGTTAACTAATTTGGCAACAAGCCTATGTCTATGCAAGGCCATTAGCTCCATTGGTTGGCTCTTGCTTTGGGCAACAACTGACCTAGTAGGTTGGAAGATCTTAGAAGACCTTCCCCAATCTCTAACAGGGTAGAACCATTCATCACTTATCAGGTGCTGATTGGCATGAGATGACGGTCAACTGATCTGACAAGCCCACGTCTATGCGAGGCCACTGGCTCCATTGGTTGGCTTTTGCTTTGGGCAACAACTGACCTAGTAGGTTGGAAGATCTTCTCTAATCTCTACTGGATTGGTAGAACCATTCATTACTCCCTCCTCCCCACTAACGTGGACAGGAACCTTGGGCCTCATTTCCCAGTGGCAGGTCAGCAATTCTCACAATTTTTTTTCCACTGAGCTCCGTTCTCCTAAGACCCAATGTCATGTTTTGTATTGCCTACCTGTCCTTCCCTCTTCGCTGTGCCCACCTTTTATTGGTGTGGGATGGCAAATCTGGCACATTTACAGTCTCTATCCATTCATATAGGCAAAACCCTATGGGGGGGGGGGGGGGATACTAAATTAGGCCCATCACATGCAGAGGGCCCCCTAATCCCGTCTATTGTAGGAGATGCCCAACACTGTTGCAGGCCAGTCAAGTGGTGCCATGGGTGGCTCACCTCCAATCAGGTGTTGCTGCTGAGTGCCAGCTTCTAATTGGTCCACACTGTCAGACAATCAAAAGCCATCACTGAGCACCTACAATCTCATTAAGGGCATGCACTAAATGTAGCTTTTCTTACACAGAGGAACCCTTGAAATAATGTTCAGCTCCCAGGGAATCCCTACCGATAACTGTTATATCTACGTCTTTGGGTGCAAAGTTTCCGAGGTCCTCTAACCATTCATTTGTCAAGCCCATGTTGCCTGATGGATCTGAGGATGCCAAAAGTGGGCGGATCTGAGGATGCCAAAAGTGGGCGGATCTGAGGATGCCAAAAGTGGGCGGATCTGAGGATGCCAAAAGTGGGCGGATCTGAGGATGCCAAAAGTGGGCGGATCTGAGGATGCCAAAAGTGGGTTGGATCTGAGGATGCCAAAAGTGGGCGGATCTGAGTATACCAAAAGTGGGCGGATCTGAGGATGCCAGAAGTGGGCGGATCTGAGGATGCCAGAAGTGGGCGGATCTGAGGATGCCAGAAGTGGGTCGATCTGAGAATGACATAAGTGGGCGGATCTGAGGATGCCAGAAGTGGGCGGATCTGAGGATGCCAAAAGTGGGCGGATCTGAGTATACCAAAAGTGGGCGGATCTGAGGATGCCAGAAGTGGGCGGATCTGAGGATGCCAGAAGTGGGCGGATCTGAGGATGCCAGAAGTGGGTCGATCTGAGGATGCCAGAAGTGGGCGGATCTGAGGATGCCAGAAGTGGGCGGATCTGAGGATGCCAAAAGTGGGCGGATCTGAGTATACCAAAAGTGGGCGGATCTGAGGATGCCAGAAGTGGGCGGATCTGAGGATGCCAGAAGTGGGTCGATCTGAGAATGACATAAGTGGGCGGATCTGAGGATGCCAAAAGTGGGCGGATCTGAGGATGCCAAAAGTGGGCGGATCTGAGGATGCCAAAAGTGGGCGGATCTGAGGATGCCAAAAGTGGGCGGATCTGAGTATACCAAAAGTGGGCGGATCTGAGGATGCCAGAAGTGGGCGGATCTGAGGATGCCAGAAGTGGGCGGATCTGAGGATGCCAGAAGTGGGCGGATCTGAGGATGCCAGAAGTGGGCGGATCTGAGTATACCAAAAGTGGGCGGATCTGAGGATGCCAGAAGTGGGCGGATCTGAGGATGCCAGAAGTGGGCGGATCTGAGGATGCCAGAAGTGGGCCGATCTGAGAATGACATAAGTGGGCGGATCTGAGGATGCCAGAAGTGGGCGGATCTAAGGGTGCCAAAAGTGGGCGGATCTGAGTATACCAAAAGTGGGCGGATCTGAGGATGCCAGAAGTGGGCGGATCTGAGAATGCCAGAAGTGGGTCGATCTGAGAATGACATAAGTGGGCGGATCTGAGGATGCCAGAAGTGGGTCGATCTGAGAATGACATAAGTGGGCGGATCTGAGGATGCCAGAAGTGGGCGGATCCGAGGATGCCAAAAGTGGGTGGATCTGAGTATACCAAAAGTGGGCGGATCTGAGGATGCCAGAAGTGGGCGGATCTGAGAATGCCAGAAGTGGGTCGATCTGAGAATGACATAAGTGGGCGGATCTGAGGATGCCAGAAGTGGGTCGATCTGAGAATGACATAAGTGGGCGGATCTGAGGATGCCAGAAGTGGGCCCATCAAGGCATTTTGATATTTGCATGACCCCTCCCACTGCTTGCATCAGGACTGAGGGCTCCTGAGAGGAGTACTGAGGCTGGGGGACTGTGATGTTTTCAGAAAGCTATGTACAGCCCCCTGCAGGCCCCTCCCACCAGCCATGATCTGCCTGCATTGCATAGAGAAGCGGAGGGACACAGATAAGACATCATAAAAAAAGATATATAATGACAATGCAAAGGTTTTATTTAAAAATGTCATCATGTTGATGGGAAGAGGGGGGAGAAGGTGAAATATGAGCAGATTAAACTTTGACTTTAGAACTATCGGTTTCGCTTGACGCGCGCGTTAATAATTATTAATCGGATCTCTTTCCTCCGGGAATGCTCGCATTTTTTTTCTCTCCTTTGCGCGGCTTTGCTCCCATTTATCACTCATCGGTCTGTCTGATCACAATATGGCCGCCGAGCAGCGCGCGGTCCCCTCGGACGCGGGGATCAAGGGGGATTTTCAACGCCGAGCATCACTTCTGATTTCACAACCTGCGCGATCGGATTAGGAGGTGTAACCCGAGCCCCGGTCCAATGATGTGATCGCTTGGCATCGGGCTGCTCCAGTGCGGCTCCCCCGGCTGCTGGTTTAAATTATGACATAGCTTAGAGTGCGTGTCATCGCTGGGGGCCCCGGGGGGCCCTCGGGGGCAGCGCTGTCTAATGTCAGCCTCCGGGTCCCAATCGTATTACCTGCTGCAATGTAACAAATTAGCTGATGAAATCATCACCAGTTCAGGAGAAAAAACCTCCGACCGTGACCGCCGGGGCTTCGCTGACCGGCTGCCAGGGCTGCGCTGGGACTTCACAGACATCAAACAGCTCGCCAGAACAATCCGGAGCGGGGCCGATCCCTGGGGGGTCAGGATAGGCTGCTGCTGAGTCTCTGAGATGGCAACCAGGGGACTTATTTATGGCAGAAATCTGCACATAATTACCCATAATAACAACATCCAATCTTTTTGGAGTTCTATCAGATTGTTACATAGAAACGTATTAATAAAAAAATATGCAGAGCTTTTCAACCGATTGTACATTCATTCTCTGTGAATGGGGGGGGGCAAAATCAAATGCTATTAGACTATTTTCCCAGCAGGTTGAATGTTATTCATTCATAAATGTAGAGTGAGTCAGGAAAATACTGTATTATGGCCACTAGATGGAGCCGAAGATCACAGGAAATATACTGTTAATAGGTTGATTGGCTCCTGTCTGAACTGCCTCTAGTATGTGAGTTTGGGATATTAGTTAGTAAGCTCCTGGAGGACAGGAACCGATGTGAATGTGCAATATATAAATTATATATAGATAGATTGTATCTCATAAAAGTAAGTACACCCCTCGGTGACATTTCTTGTATCTTTTCATGTGACAACACTGAAGAAATGACACTTTGTATCTACAATGTTGTGTAGTGAGTGTACAGCTTGTATAACAAATAACTCAACACACAGCCATTCATGTCTAAACCGCCGGCAACAAAAGTCAGGACACCCCCTAAGTGAAAATGTCTAAATTGGGGCACAAAGTGTCAATATTTTGTGTGGTCGCCATTATTTTTAACCCTCTTGGGCATGGAGGTCACCAGAGCTTCACAGGTTGTCACCGGAGTCCTCTTCCCCTCCCCCATGATAAACATCACAGAGCTGGTGGATGTTGGAGACCTTGCGCTCCTCCTACTTCCCCCCCACAGATGATCAATAGGGTTTAGGTTTGGAGACATGCTTGGCCAGTCCATCACCTTTACCCTCAGCTTCTTTAGCAAGGCAGTGGTTGTCTTGAAGGTTCAATGAGACCTGTATTGGGGGTTTCCTGAGACCTGTAAAGGGGGTTCCCTGAGACCTGTAGAGGGGGTTCCCTGAGACCTGTAGACGGGGTTCCCTGAAACCTGTATTGGGTTTTCCCCAAAACCTGTAGACAGGGTTCCCTGAGACCTGTATTGGGGGTTCCCTGAGACTTGTAGAGGGGGTCCCCTGAGACTTGTAGAGGGGGTTCCCTGAGACCTGTAGAGGGGGTTCCCTGAGACCTGTAGAGGGGGTTCCCTGAGACCTGTAGACGGGGTTCCCTGAGACCTGTAGACGGGGTTCCCTGAAACCTGTATTGGGGTTTCCCCAAAACCTGTATTGGGGGTTCCCTGAGACCTGTATTGGGGGTTCCCTGAGACTTGTAGAGGGGGTCCCCTGAGACTTGTAGAGGGGGTTCCCTGAGACCTGTGGGTGGGGTCCCCTGAGACCTGCGGATGATTTGAAGGGTTCCTCTGGGATTGGGCTCAGAAAAGATCCTCTGGAGATACAAGTTACGCTCAGGTGAAGGGCGGGGCTTTGTTGGGGGTTTTGATCCATTTCCTTGATGTGGTAAATTAACTTTCGATCGTCATAAATTTTATTGTCCTAAAACCGCAGTGCCCCCGAACATGACGGCGCCGATTGAATTCAGCCGAAAAGCCCGGCGTCCCGCTTTAACAGCGAGCGAGACCGAATCCCTTTCTGGTTGTATCGCTGGAAATGTGGCTTTAATTAGAACGCGAATGAAAGCTGAAACACGCAGATGGGACACCCGAGCATCTGCGCTAGCCGTTCATTTCCATGTGTGCGCCGGCCCTCCGCGCTCCCCTCTTCCACCTCGCCGCCACGTCACCGAACCAGGAAGTAAAATACTTCCACGCATCCATTCGACTCATGTGCGGACAATTATGTCCGCTGGTTAGGCCTACTAACCAGCGGACATGTCGGACGGACGGGTTTCAGCAGACAGACCCGTACACACGATCGAATTTGTCTGCTAAAAAAAACAAGCTTTTCTACGTCTTTGATGGGAGCGCGTCTCCGCGAACACGTGTGCGTGTGGGGGAAACTCTGCCCACATTCTAAAGGGGGAGGTCAACGCTTATTTTTATGAACTTGAACTTTTACCACCCATGCTCTCACATAAACCTTCTCCTTAACCACTTAAGACCCGGACCAATACGCTGGTAAATGACCCAAGGTGTTTTTGCGATTCGGCACTGCGTCGCTTTAACAGACAATTGCGCGGTCGTGCGACATGGCTCCCAAACAAAATTTGCGTCCTTTTCTTCCCACAAATAGAGCTTTCTTTTGGTGGTATTTGATCACCTCTGCGATTTTTATTTTTTGCGCTATATACAAAAATAGAGCGACATTTTTGAAAAAAAAAACTATTTTTTACTTTTTGTTAAAAAAAAAATCAAATAAACTAAATTTTAGTCAAACATTTAGGCCAAAATTTATTTAGCCACATGTCTTTAGTAAAAAAAAAAATCGCAATAAAAAAAAATAGCTACCTAGCGGGAACAGCGGCACTAATACAGCGATCAGAAAAATGATCGCTTAGTGACGCTGGCAATAGGGAGTGAAAGGGTTAACTAGGGCGGTGATCAGGGGGTTAAAACTTTAGTAGGGGGGGGGGGGGGGCTATCCTGAACCTAACACTAACTGTTTTTTACACTGCCTGTCACACTGACACTAAATGCAGTGATTAAATCACTGCATTCAGTGACACTGTGACAGGGGGGTGGGGGGGGGCGATCACAAGGGGTTAATATGCCTATGTGAGTGTGTGTCAGTGTTGTGTTGGTGCACACTTACTTGTGGTGTCTTCTCTCATCAGCAGCGCTGGGAAACAGCGCTGCGATGAGAGAATACATCATTTCCTCCTTCCTGTGTAAACACAGGAGTAGGAAGTGACAGGCTGGGAGCGCGCTCCCATTGGCTGGGAGCGATCGCGGGGGGGGCGGATATCACGGACATCCGCCCGCAGATCCCGGATCGCTCCCAGAGGTAGGGGGACCCCCGCACGCCGCGGAGGGGGTCCCGATGGGACCCCCGAACCGCACTCAGGCGGGGACGTAAATTTACACCCTTGTGCCTGTACGTGCCATTCTGTGGCCGTATATGTGCGTGCGGGGGTCCTTAAGTGGTTAAAGGTGTTCTTATAAAAAAAACAACGTAAATCTGAAGTCTGGGCTGAATCCGGACCCCCGGCCTTCCCCTCCAGGCTCCTCCCCCTGGACTGACACTGTGACTGATTGCTAGAGGATACAGCACACATTAAGGCTCACTGATTGGTTGCTAGAGCACATGATTTCTTCTTGTTGATTGGTTTCTAGAGATTACTGTGCAGTAATACTGCTCACTGATTGGTTGCTAGAGGTTACATCATATCATTACCAATCAGTGAGCAGTATTACTGTACAGCAATCTCTAGCAACCAATCAACAGAAGAAATTATGTGCTGTAACCTCTAGCAACTAATCAGTGAGCCATAATGTGTGCTGTAACCTCTAGCAACCAGTCAGTCAATGGTAATGATATGCTGTAACCTCTAGCAACCAGTCACATTCCCATTCACTGCCTGATCTGATACAGTAAACTGATTTGAAGTCTAGCTGATATTTATTGTCTCAGAGGAGATGGAGCGCAAAATTTCACAGGGAGGGGGGGCAAGACTTTTTGTTGCCCGGGGTCCAATCAGTGTTAAAGCCGGCCCTGTGGACAGGAATCCTTTGAATGAATGAATGAATGAATGAAAACTTATATAGCTCGTTGGTCCTTTGACATCAAAAGAGATGAGTTTTGATCTTTCTTCTGAAGGTCAGGTGGTTCTCCTCCAACCGAATGCTGGTTGGTAAAGCGTTCCATAGTCTGCCTTTGGCAGGCAGGAGCCCCCATGGTCTGTGGTTTCATAGGAGGAGCCTGCTGTAAGAAATGAGATGGAAAGGCGGCAGTCGCGTGCGTAATCCTCCGTTCCGGGGCGGATGGTCGGCGCTCTCAATGCTCCTCACGGAAAACCGAGTCATCCTGCTGAGCTCATGGCGCGAAGGTGCAGCTTCAGTGTCCCCGGCTGCCCTCCCCCGGCACGCCAACGCGCCGCCGACAGATATTTATGGCCGGTGCACTTAATTCCATGAGCCGGTCAGCATGTGGCGGCGGCATTTACTGGCATGGAGGTTTCATCTGCGCCAATCAATCACAAGGAGATCCCTCCAGTCTGGAGACTCCGGCTTTTCCCTAAAAATGTGAGTTCTGTTCATCTTGTGTTCTTAAAAGGGAATGGGGCGCGGCACGGCGGCGGCACGGCGGCGGCGTTTAATGGTGGGATGTGGGGTTCCTGCCCCTCTGGCCCCCTTTACATTACACAGCACCCTGCACCTCTGGACACCTTTACATTACACAGCACCCTGCACCTCTGGACACCTTTACATTACACAGCACCCTGCACCTCTGGACCCCTTTACATTACACAGCACCATGCACCTCTGGACCCTTTTACATTACACAGCATCCTACATATCTGGGCCCCTTTACATTACACAGCACCCTGCACCTCTGGACCCCTTTACATTACACAGCACCCTGCACCTCTGGACCCCTTTACATTACACAGCACCATGCACCTCTGGACCCCTTTACATTACACAGCATCCTACATATCTGGGCCCCTTTACATTACACAGCACTCTGTACCTCTGGGCCCCTTTATATTACACAGCACCCTGCACCTCTGGGCCCCTTTACATTACACAGCAACCTGCACCTCTGGGCCCCTTTACATTACACAGCACCCTTTACCTCTGGGCCCCTTTACATTACACAGCACCCTGCACCTATGGGCCCCTTTACATTACACAGCACCCTGCACCTCTGGCTCCATTTACATTACACAGCACCCTGCACCTCTGGGCCCCTTTACATTACACAGCACCCTGCACCTCTGGACCCCTTTACATTACACAGCACCCTGCACCTATGGGCCCCTTTACATTACACAGCACCCTGCACCTCTGCACCCCTTTACATTACACAGCACCCTGCACCTCTGGACCCCTTTACATTACACAGCACCCTGCACCTCTAGGCCCCTTTACATTACACAGCACCCTGCACCTCTGGACCTCTTAACATTACACAGCACCCTGCACCTCTGGACCCCTTTACATTACACAGCACCATGCACCTCTGGACCCCTTTACATTACACAGCATCCTACATATCTGGGCCCCTTTACGTTACACAGCACTCTGTACCTCTGGGCCCCTTTACATTACACAGCACCCTGCACCTCTGGGCCCCTTTACATTACACAGCAACCTGCACCTCTGGGCCCCTTTACATTACACAGCACCCTTTACCTCTGGGCCCCTTTACATTACACAGCACCCTGCACCTCTGGCTCCCTTTACATTACACAGCACCCTGCACCTCTGGGTCCCTTTACATTACATAGCACCCTGCACCTCTGGACCCGTTCACATTACACAGCATCCTGCACCTCTGGGCCCCCCTTTACATTACACAGCACCCTGCAACTCCAGACCCCTTTACATTACACAGCACCCTGCACCTCTGGACCCCTTTACATGAAACAGCACCCTGCTCCTCTGAGCCATTTTACATTACACAGCACCCTGCACCCCTGGACCCCTTTACATTACACAGAACCCTGCACCTCTGGCCCCCTTTACATTACACAGCACCCTAACAGTTCTGGACCCCCTGCATGTTACACTGGGGGGAGACGTGACATATGCCCTGTGGCCAGTCCGGGTCTGATTGTGACGCATCAACCTTTTTTAACCAACATTTTCCCGACGCGTTTCATGGACCAGCGTTAGGATTGGAAATATAAAATATACCATCCCTGTGCTGAGTTCCCGGGTCTGTACACCCCGTTGTGCTCATTATGAGCAGTTCCCACCATCCCTGTGCTGAGTTCCCGGGTCTGTACACCCGCTGTGACCCATTTACATTACACAGCACCCTGCACCTCTAGCCCCCTTTACATTACACAGCACCCTGCACCTCTGGCCCCCTTTACATTACACAGCACCCTGCACCTCTGGCCCCCTTTACATTACACTGCAACCTGCACCTCTGGGTCCCTTTACATTACATAGCACCCTGCACCTCTGGACCCATTTACATTACACAGCATTCTGCACCTCTGGGCCCCTTTACATTACACAGCACCCTGCACCTCTGGACCCCTTTACATTACACAGCACCCTGCACCTCTGGACCCCTTTACATGAAACAGCACCCTGCACCTCTGGGCCCCTTTACATTACACAGCACCCTGCACCTCTGGACCCCTTTACATTACACAGAACCCTGCACCTCTGGCCCCCTTTACATTACACAGCACCCTGCACCTCTGGCCCCCTTTACATTACACAGCACCCTGCACCTCTGGACCCCTTTACATTACACAGCACCCTGCACCTCTGGCCCCCTTTACATTACACAGCACCCTGCACCTCTTGACCCCTTTACATTACACAGCACCCCTAACAGTTCTGGACCCCCTGCATGTTACACTGGGGGGAGACGTGACATATGCCCTGTGGCCAGTCCGGGTCTGATTGTGATGCATCAACCTTTTTTAACCAACATTTTTGCAAGAGTGGTCCCGACGCGTTTCATGGACCAGCGTTAGGATTGGAAATATATAATATACCATCCCTGTGCTGAGTTCCCGGGTCTGTACACCCCGTTGTGCTCATTATGAGGAGTTCCCACCATCCCTGTGCTGATTTTCCGGGTCTGTACACCTGCTGTGCTCATTATGAGGAGTTCCCACCATCCCTGTGCTGAGTTCCCGGGTCTGTACACCCCGTTGTGCTCATTATGAGGAGTTCCCACCATCCCTGTGCTGATTTTCCGGGTCTGTACACCTGCTGTGCTCATTATGAGGAGTTCCCACCATCCCTGTGCTGAGTTCCCGGGTCTGTACACCCGCTGTGCCCCATTTTGAGGGGATGTGACGCATCAACCTTTTTTACCCAACATTTTTTCAAGAGTGGTCCCGACGCGTTTCATGGACCAGCGTTAGGATTGGAAATATAAAATATACCATCCCTGTGCTGAGTTCCCGGGTCTGCACACCGTTGTGCTCATTATGAGGAGTTCCCACCATCCTTGTGCTGAGTTCCCGGGTCTGTGCCCATTATGAGGGGTTCCCACCATCCCTGTGCTGATTTTCCGGGTCTGTACACCCGCTGTGCTCATTATGAGGAGTTCCCACCATCCCTGTGCTGAGTTGCCGGGTCTGTACACCCGCTGTGCCCCATTATGAGGAGTTCCCACCATTCCTGTGCTGAGTTCCCAGGTCTGTACACCCGCTGTGCCCCATTATGAGGAGTTCCCACCATCCCTGTGCTGAGTTCCCGGGTCTGTACACCTCGCTGTGCCCATTATGAGGAGTTCCCACCATCCCTGTGCTGAGTTCCAGGGTCTGTACACCCGTTGTGCCCATTATGAGGGGTTAATTTTGTTTATTGAAACGTCTTACAAACAACAACTTATATACAATAAAACCATAATAAATAAATAAAACATATTTACAAAACAATTTGTGACAGGAAGTCAGGTAAATCTGTGTGTGTGTTGTCCCAGACGGGAGATACTTTTCTGCCTTGTTTAGACAATACACCAATTACTATTGGGCGTCGGCTGCAGAGATGGCCAGAGAGGTTTGGGGGCGTTAAAAGGTTTCAGCTGTTCAGAATTAAGCAATTAAAGCCCCTATAAAGACAGCCTAAGGATGACGGCTGATTGCTGCATCCTGAGGCTGTGTGAGTGAAGGAACAGTCACAAACACTTGTGAAGAGGTGAGGTGCTGATGGATATTTCTGTGTGAGAAATATCAAAGAGACTTTTTGTTGTTTACTGCTGTAGGACCAGCAGTGTCTGCCCAGCAGTAGGCTGTGCCAGACTCCATAGGTAGGTTCCTGTGTTGGGAAGGTAGACGCCCCAAGTGGCCAGGGTTTATTTTATGTTTTGTTTTGTTCATGCTGTTTTGATGCTTGCACGTGTATCCAGCAATATGGAAAAATAAACCACTACCGAGCTAATCCCTCACTAATTGAATATGAATGTAAAACAGAAAGAACAAGAACAAAATAAAAATAATCCCTACAAGAAGCCAGACTAAGAATCACTGTCACCATGCATGGAACCTTTTATCAGAAATCTATTTGATCTGAAAATCTAGGGGAGTGAAGCAAGGATAGAAAGAAAGCCGCACCCCCCAAGATCAACAGGCAGCAGCTACAGAGTCCCGATATTCCTCCACGCCCTTATCCAGGCCTCCTGCTCCCCCCGTTTTTCTCAAGACCCCGAATCTTCTCGACCTCACCCAGAATGTCCGGCACCACCACTTCCACAGGAGGAATTTCCAAATCATAATCCGGAAGAGTCTGGAATGCCCCATACACCCACTCTGCATAACTCATATGGGGAGGAAGGGTATACTCAGAGCCCTCCCCACCCTCTTGTACACCTCTATATTAACCACTTCCATACCGGGCACTTACGCACCTTCCTGCCCAGGCCAATTTTCAGCTTTCAGCGCTGTCGCACTTTTGAATGACAATTGCGCGGTCGTGCTACACTGTACCCAAATGAAAATTTTATATTTTTTTCCCACAAATAGAGATTTCTTTTTGTAGGATTTGATCACCTCTGCGATTTTTATTTTTTGCGCAACAACTAAAAAAAGACCGAAAATTTTGAAAAAAAAAGTTTTTATTTTTTCCTGTAATTTTTTTTGTAAATACGTTTTCTGCTTTGATTACAGGCACCGATGAGGCAGCACAGATGGGCACCAATGAGGTGGCACTGATGGGCACCGGTGAGGTGGCACTGATGGACACTGATAGGAGGCACTGACAGGCGACGCTGGTATGCGGCACTGATGGGCACTCATAGGTGGCACTGATGGGCACTCAAGGGTGGCACTGATGGGTACTTATGGCTGGCACAGATGGGCACTGATAGGTGGGCACTGGGCATGGATGGGCACTGAGAGGTGGCACTGATGGACACTGAGGGGTAGCACTGATGGACACTAAGGGGTGGCACTGATGGCATTGCTGGGCATCACTTGTGCCCATGTTGCCAGTCAGTGCCCATTTTTTTTTACTGCCCTTCCCTGGTGGTCCAGTGTGGGCATCCGAGGTGGGGCTGCGCTGATAAACAATCAACGCGAACCCACCCTTGTCAGGAGAGCCGCGGATCGGCTCTCCTCTACTCACGTCTGTCAGAAGAGGAAGAGCCATCAACGGCTCTTCCTGTTTACATCGTGATCAACCGTGATTGGACTCGGCTCCGCCAGAGGCTCTTTACCGAGATCGGGGGTTGCTGGGTGTCAGACTAACACCCCACATCACCGATCACCGTGCTGCGCGCCCCCACGGGCACGTGCCGGCCTGTAATCCTGCTGGACGTCAATAGACGTCCAGTCAGGATTTCACAACCACTTCCCGGACGTCAATTGTCTATTGACCGGGTGGGAAGTGGTTAAAAAGGCACTGAAGTAGAAAGTGATCCATGAACTCCTCCACACTCCACTCTCGGGCAGCCCCGAACACTCATGGAAAGAAACTTCAAGTTGCCCTTTACATATAGTTTTCCATGAAAGGCAAGCCAAGCCTGATCCCTAAACTTCATTGGGATTCTCTCCAAATTAATCAATCGCAAACCCGCCCCCAAAACCAGGCTTGGGCAATCCCTTAGGGCCAGTGGCTCGCAAAAAGCAAAGCTCATGATCCGCTTCTCAAGAAGTTTCCTTGGAAGGGATCTGACTTAGCCTGCCGTTACTTGCCACTGCCAAAGCATTTTCAAACACCGGGCAACATAAGCCGGGAGCTTATCATGCTTGACCCTCAGGCTCTTCACTGGCCCACCATTTTCCCACAGAAAGGGCCTAAACCAGAAGTGGAAAATACGAACCAACCCAGGCGGTCTCTCTGCCAACATAGGGCCAGATTCAGGTAGATGAGAGCATCTTTGCTCCAGAGTAACGCTTCTCATTTACGTTACTCTGAAGACCCTTTCAGCGCAAGTCCTGTAATTCACATAGCAGTTGCGCGTAAACTTGCGCCAGAGTAACGATAATGCGCTGGCGTAACCCGACGCAAGTGGAAGTGGGTGTGATCATATGTAAATGATGGGCGGAGCCCAGCGCAGAGGCTTACGTTCAGCGCATCAACCACGGAGCATGCGCAGTGAGTGCGGCTCCACTCGCCCCCTTTGTGCGCATGCTCACAACTTCCGTCGGCACCACTTCACGGGAAACGTCAGCGCAATGCCTTCCGTTGGGCGTTTAAATGCGCCCGTAGAAGCGCCATTTCGGCACTAAAGTATATCCTGCTCCCCCTCCCCGCAGTGATGTTACTTTTGTTTTGAGATGGCTGCTCCCGTTCCCCGCAAACACACAGGAGAAAGCTGAACTTTAATGGCCAGGAGCTGTCAGCCGTCATCTCGGCTATGGAGACCTATGATGTCTTCCTCCATGGCTGTAAAATTTGACAGACAAGCATGGACAGAGGTGTTGTCCTGCAAGTGGGGGTGCTCAGCTAGCTCTTATCGTCGGTAACGCTGCTGTAGCTGCTCTCCTGCTGACCTGTGGCCATCTGGAGTAAAGATAAAGCAGCCTTTTGTAGAAATAACTTTGCGCCGGACGGACGAGATACGCGCGGCGCATGTAGCCAGCGTATGGTGCTAATCCGTTCGTGAATTGTGAAAAATCCCTCATTTGCATATTTGCAGGGGAAATCAATAGGCGCGACTGATGCGCCCAACGAAATTAAGCGCTGACGATACTCTGGCGTCGGAACGTTCCGCCAGTCGCAAATGACCCGTTATTGGGCGCATCTAGTTTGGTGGGTACGGGCACATAGAAACGACGGCGCATCATCACAGTTACGCGGCGCATATCGAAATACTCCAGCGCAAGTGTTCCTGAATCTGGCCCATATTAGGCATGTGCATTTCGTTTCGTTCCGAATTGCAATATTAACGTATTTACCGAATAGGAACGAACGTTTTCGATTCCAAATCGAAAACCGCGGACGAAATTTGATCGGAATTCAAAATGATAATTCTATTTGAATTGAATTTAAAAAAAATTATATTCGAAAAGAGACTATTTGTTTTCTAATCCGGTCAAAATATTTTCGATTTCTACCGGATTTTTCTAAATTCGGTCGAACACGATCGAATTCTGAAAACAAATTCAACACATGTAACACACCTAACTTAACAAAATTAATTAAAGCGGAGCTCCACCCAGGAAAACAACATTTTCCCATGTTGTTTAAAAAAAAAAAAAACTGAAAAAAAAAAAAAATACTCACCCGAAATACCTGTTGCTATGCGGAAGTCCGTAATCTGCCTCTTCCACTCCGCGGTGCCTTTTCTTCTTGTCCTTCTCCTTGTGAATGGGGCGCGCTGCTTTCTGGGAACTGTGTGTGTTCTCAGAGAGCAGCGCGCCCATTCACAAGCCAGCGTGAGACTCACGCAGGCGCAGTAGGAAATGGGCAGTGAAGCCGTACGGCTTCACTGCTTGTTTCCCATAGTGTGAATGGCGGCGCGGGACCCGGAGCGATCGTGGGACCGGCATCGGGGGGCCCATCAGCGCGGGCAAGTAGGACAAGGTAAGTGTCCTTATTTAAAGTCAGCAGCTACACTGGTAGTAGCTGCTGACTTTAAAATAAAAATAAAAATTGCGGCTGGAGCTCCGCTTTAAATGATGAGTTAAAACGAAACGAAACAAATTTTTTACTTTTGCACATGCCTACAACATATTACCAAGATTGTACTTCACAAACATTAGAGAGAAAAAGACTCATCCCTAGACCACCTTCCCACCTAGGAAGGTAAGTCATGTTCCTTTTGACAAGGTTTATTCTGTTCCCCCATAACAGCTGGAAGAAACAACTATAGACCCCCAACCATAGACCCTGGTATAGAGAGAAACTGGAAAAACGCAAACAAAACTGACATACAGAAAAATCGGAATCAGGTAAGTCTTGATCAGGTCAACCTTTTCCCTCAAGGAATGCCAACCTTTCCAGCTTGCCACCTTGGCATCGGCATTCTCCAGCCTGTTCACCCAATTCACATGGTCATAGTCACCTGGGCCAAATTCAATGCCTAAAACCCTAATTTTTTGTTGGGGTTACGGGAAGTCACCCGGGAGAACAAAGCTCTCACCTTCCACGCTCATCCAGAAACCTTCACACTTGTCCTGGTTGACTTTTAAACCTGATTCCTCCGTATACTACCATATCACTGAGACCACCTCCTGCGCCTCCCCAGAGACAAAACAGAAACATCATCAGCATAGGCCACAATCTTCAGAGGAGGCTCACCAGTGATGCCAAAAGGTACCCCACAAAATGGTCCACTCTCAAGTCTTCTGACGAAGGGGTCAATTGCAAACACATATAGCAGAGGACTCAATGGGCATCCCTGACGCATGCCCGAGCCGACCACAAAGGGCTGCCCGACCCAACCATTAACCAGAGGAAAGCTTTCAGCCCCTTTGTCCTCTCTTTACTTCAGAAGCCCCCTCCTTCACATCAGATACCCCCATCACATCAAAGTTCCCCATTTTGCATCAGAAGCCCCCATTGCATAAGAGGCTCCCCATCACATCAAAGACCACCAATCAAATCAGAGTTCTTTTATCACATCAAATGCCCCCACCACATGAGAGTCCCCCTTTCATATCAGAGTCTACCCTTCCATCAGAGTTCCCCTTTTACATCAGAAGCCCATCAGATGCCCCAATCACATCAGAAGCCCTCTTTCACATGAGCAGCCCCCATCACATGAGGGTCTGCCTATCACATCAAAAGCCCCCCATCAGATCAGAGCACCCTTTCACATCAGAATCCCCCATCACATAAAAATCCCCCATAACATCAGAATCCCCCATCACACCAGAAGCCCCCATCTTATCAAAACCCCTCCATCAGATCAGAATCCCCCATAACATCAGAATCCCCCATCACCCCAAAAGCCCCCATCACATCAGAAGCCCCATTACATCAAAAGCCCCCCATTAGAGGAGAAGCCACCCATCACATCAAAAGCCTCTTTTCACATCAGAAGCCCCCCAATCACATCAAAACCCCTTATCAGATCAGAATCCCCCATTACATCAGAAGCCCACATCACATCAAAAGGACTCCATTAGATCAGAAGCCCCTATTACATTAAAAGCCCCCTATCACATGAGAAGCCCCCCATCACCTCAGAATTTCTAATCACATTAGAATCCCCCATCATATCAGAAGCCCCCCATCACATCAAAAGCCCCCCATAACATAAAAAGCCCCGCATCAGATCAGAAGCACCCACCACATCAAAAGCCCCCCATCAGATCAGAAGCCCCCCATCACCTCAGAATTTCTTAATCACATTAGAATCCCCTATCACATCAGAAGCCCCCCATCACATCAAAAGCCCCCCATAACATAAAAAGCCCCCCATCAGATCAGAAGCCCCCATCACATCAAAAGCCCCCCATCAGATCAGAAGCCCCCCATTAGATCAGAAGCCCCCCATCAGATCAGAAGCCCCCAGTTAGATCAGAAGCCCCCCACCAGATCAGAAGCCCCCATCACATCAAAAGCCCCCCATTTCATCAAAAGCCCCCATCACATCAGAATCCCCTGTCATATTAAAATCCCCCCATCAGAAACCATCCATCACATCAGAAGCCCCCCCCCCCCCAATCACATAAGAAGCCCACCATCAGATCATAAACCCTGCATTATATCAGAATCCCCCATCACATCAGAAGCCCCCCATTAGAGCAGAACCCCCTATCACACCAAAAGCCCCCTATCACTTTAAAAGCCCTCAATCACACCAAACCCCCCTTACCAGATCAGAATGCCACATAACATCAGAATCCCCCATCACATCAGAAGCCCTGCATCACATCAAAAGGCCTCCATTAGATCAGAATCCCCCATCACATCAAAAGCCCCCCATTAGAGCAGAAGCCCCCATCACATCAAAAGCCCCCTATCACATCAGAAGCCCCCTATCACATCAAATACCCTTATCAGATCAGAATCCCACATACCATCAGAATCCCCCATCACATCAAAAGGCCTCCATTGGATCAGAAGCCCCCCATTACATCAAAAGCCCCCTATCACATCAGAATCCCCCATCACATCAAAAGGCCTCCATTGGATCAGAAGCCCCCATCACATCAAAAGCCACCCATCACATCAGAATTCCTAATCACATCAAAAGCCCCCATAATATAAAAAGCCCCCCATCAGATCAGAAGCCCCCATCACATCAAAAGCCCCCATCACATCACTGTGCATTAACATACATGCTCAAAAGCACTGTGAGGTGCCGTACACACGGCAGAGAACCTCGACGGGCAGAACACATCGTTCCGCCCGTCGAGGTTCTCTCCCGGCCGTCGGATTCGGCGACCCGCCCGTCGGGAATGGCAACCAGCCATTCTTCCAGGCGGGCTGTCGAGAAAATAGAGAGCGTGCTCTCTATTTCGGCTCGACGGGGTTCCCGACGGGAAGCTCGCCGAGACCGTACACACGGCCGAGGTCCTCGCTGGAATGTGCATTCCAGCGAGGTTCTCGCTGATTTTCAGCGAGAACCTCGGCCGTGTGTACGGCACCTGAAAGTGTGAAGCCGGACTTATTAAATAGAAAAAAAAAATAGTTTTCAAAATTACAGAAAAAAGCAACAGTCCCGGATTTGGAGGGAGTGTCCCGGATTTAGAGGGAGTGTCCCGGATTTGGAGGGACTGTCCTGGATTTGGAGGGAGTGTCCCTGATTTGGAGAGACTGTCCCTCTGTCCCTCTTTCCTCCTCATTTGTCCCTAATCTTGGTCTGATCTAGACAGTTGGATATAAAATGCACTATTTATTTATCAAAAAGTGTTTCCCAGTGCTAAACCTTTCCTCCGATTTCTAAATTGCTGCATTTGTAAATGTCAAAAGGAATAATAGTGGTAAAATATTTTTTGTTGTTGCTATAATTCTCCTTTAAGGGGACGTGGCAGGGGGTGTGTCCTTTCCCTACATACTTAATAGGTGTCCCTCGTTCCCATATCAATAAGTTGGGAGTTACGTTAAAGTTGTGCAGGAAACAAATAAAGGTGTGAAAAGTTACGTGTCCGATAAACGGCGGTAATGATTTCTGGCGGAACGCGAGGTTGCGCTCTTTACAATCTGTGGCCCAGAACAGACCTTTTCCTATGTCAGGTCTACGGGTCCAATAAACAGACAACATGGAGGCCAGGTCAGCGCTGGGATTGCAGGGGGTAAGACCCGCATCACGTGCCCGCTCTTCTTCTGCAACTTGCAACAATAAATTGAGTGGGTTTGGAGTTTACGAGGCAATAAACAGTGTGGACCTCTGACCCCGCCGTTCAATGAATCCATTCGCAGCAGATGTGTTTATTGACAGCTATTTACATGGAGCTGTTCATACAGGCAGCGGGCGCATGGCGCGGGAACTGCAAGTCATATGTTTGAGTTTAACACTTCCCTGCGCCCCCGCTTTACAGGAAAACACACAAATGATTGAATGTTACATTCTTGGAGGAAGAAGAAAACATCCGTGCATGCAGGAACGCGCAGCAATCAGCGGACGCAGAAAGGGGGCGATTTATCAAAGGACGTTTTTTTTTTGTCTTCGGCTCGCGTGGAAGCTGTTTGTCAAATGTATGAGGCGGCGTACACACGGCCGAGGTTCTCGCTGAAAACCAGCGAGAACCTCGCTGGAATGCACATTCCAGCGAGGACCTCGGCCGTGTGTACGGTCTCGGCGAGCTTCCCGTCAGGAAGCCCGTCGAGCCGAAATAGAGAGCACGCTCTCTATTTCCTTGACGGCCCGCCCGGAAGAATGGCTGGTTGCCATTCCCGACGGGCGGGTCGCCGATTTCGACGGCCGGCAGAGAACCTCGACGGGCGGAACGATGTGTTCTGCCCATCGAGGATCTCTGCCGTGTGTACGGCGCCTGAGAGATGGAGGTCGGAGGGGGGGTTGGGAAGGATATGCGAGGCGTCCTTCACATTGGCTTGGCACATAGGCGTCCATCTTGTTCGTCTTCTGGAAGATTTATAGAAGAAGAAGTCCAGAGCAAAGGTACAAAGTAGACATTAAATGGGACCTCAGTTCCCTCAAATTTTGACCTTGCCTCCCTTCTCACTCCGCCATCTTTTTTTTAGCCTGGCATGTGTACAGATGTGCCGCAAGGCTCTGCTCCTGGCCTCAGGTCCTGGCAGAGCCTTGTGGCACATTTGTGCGAATGCGAGGAGCATTTCAGGCACATCGTCATCGCAGTTTCAGGCAGGATACATCAAGTGTTGGAATTTCTATACTGGCGACAACTTCCCATGTAACTTAGGGTTAGGTTAGGGTTGGGTTAGGTTAGCGTTGGGTTAGATTTGGGTTGGGTTGGGTCGGGTTTGGTTTGAGTTGGGTTAGGATAGGTTAGGTTATGTTAGGTTAGGTTATGTTAGGTTAGATTTGGGTTGGGTTGGGTTTTGTTGGGTTGGGTTAGGGTTGGGGTTGAGTAGGGTTATGGTTGGGTTGAGTTAGGTTAGGGTTGGTTGGGTTATGTTAGGTTAGATTTGGGTTGGGTTGGGTTGGGTTGGGTTGGGTTGGGTTGGGTCGGGTTTGGTTTGGGTTGAGTTGGGTTTGGTTTGGGTTGAGTTGGGTTAGGGTTGGGTTGAGTTGGGTTAGGTTAGGTTAGATTTGGGTTGGGTTTGGTTGGGTTGGGTTTGGGTTTGGGTTAGGGTTGGGTTTGGTTTGGGTTGAGTTGGGTTATGTTAGGGTTGATTGAGTTAGGTTAGGTTAGGTTAGATTTGGGTTGGGTTAGGGTTGGGTTAGGTTAGGTTTTGGTTTGGTTGGGTTAGGTTAGCTTTGGGTTAGTAGTCCTGTAGCACATCTGTGCTTGCCTCCCCTCTGGTGCCGCCATCTTTTTTAGTTTTGCGTGTGCACAGATGGGCCAAGCCTTCAGGTTTTGGCATAGTCCGGTGAGGAATTATGCAGGGGGGTGGGGTTTCAGGCATTTTGCAGATACATTGAGTGTTAGAATTCCCATACTGGCACCATCCTCCCATGTAACTAAGACCCCTTTCACACTGGGGTGTTTTTCAGGCGCTCTAGCGTTAAAAAAGCGCCTGAAAGAAGCTGCATCTGCAATCCCAATGTGAAAGCCTGGGAGCGTGCAGCGAGTATGCGGTCAGCAGAGAACCCCGGTGTCCCTTGAAGTGATGGCTTTGTGGGTCGGTGTAAAGCAGAGAACATTCAGAAGCACATTATAGTCCGTCACATATGTTGGAAGTTATGTTCCTCCTTCTGGTTTATGACTTTTTGAGTGACAGGTTTATATGCTCCAAATTTCAAATAAAAATGCTTTACATACTCAGAGACGAGGCTCGGAGAGAGAGCTGGAATCTGTTATGGGGGGAGGGGGGGTGACTGCACGCCTTAAATTATTATCCAAAAGGTCACTCAAATGTAACTTGTGTTGTGTTTCGCATGAACGGTCCCATACAGTCAGGTGATGCTCCCAATTTCAAGTATCTCTTACAACAATCGGGTTTCTAAATCAGACAATGAGCATTTCTGGTGGTTGGATGTCACAATGAGGGGGAATTGTGGTATTTTCTAGCTTGCTGGACATTTGTTTCCTGTACGAGGTGCTGGTCCTCCTCCCCCTTCTATGAAAAGGAAGGATCCAATGCACTTCCACTATCAGAGGTGGGCCAGGATTACAGCTGGTCCGGGTGCTCGGTACATGTGATGAGATTTGTCCTTTGTTTTCAAAGCAGTATCTGCCTAGTTATGCCCATCCATAAAGTTTGGTAGATTATCACCATTGCTGAATGACTACCTTACACTCAAGCATCTGGCATCACTCCTGAGACAGTCGTGGATGCCAAATCTCCCATCATTCCCCATGGGTCCATCAATGGGGTGCTCACACGGTCCTGAAGACTCCAGTGGAGATTTAAGGATGTCACAACGAGGGGGAATTATGGTATTTTGTAGCTTACTGGAAGGATCCAATGCACGTCCACTATCAGAGTGTCACGCTGGGTCCAGGATTTGATCCTGGGACCTGGTGTTCATAGATGGTTTCCTATTGCCTGAACCACCAGGGAACTTGGTCTATGGTACAATCCTGGTTATGTTCTGCTTCATGAGTTTGGATGTTGGCTCAACCCTGGGACCAGCTGTTGGTAGTCACCTGACCCTATAAATCTTCACTTCCCCTTCCTGTCCTTGCCATTATATAGGTTCCTGTCTGTACTAGTTTGATGACTGACTCTAATTCTTACTCTTGGATTTACGCTGAGCTTGTTGCCGACCCTGCCTGTTTTTCGACGCTGGCTTCTGGTTGACCGATGTGTACTTCTGCCTTGGTCTGCTGACTTGAATTTGTCCATTCTCTCACCAGGTTCCTGTCTTCGGCCTCTACTAACCGTGAGTTATTTGCTGGTGGTTCCTTGTTAGGCTGTTTGCACCATCTGTCCCTTAATACTTGGCTGCAGGATCTCAACCATCCCTCCACCTGATACTGGGATAACAAGACTATAGAGAGGCCCGGAGCGAGAAAAAGACAAAGGAAAAATAGTGAAGGGCCGGACATGACAAGGTGTAAAGGAGAGTCAACAAAAGGGTTAAGTTGGTAAGAATGTAAGAGGAGGATTCAGAAGTAAAGTGCTGGAGAGGGGGTGGAGCTGTATAAAATGTGGAGGCGGGAACTTCCGGGAACATTCTCAGTTGGTGAGGGAGACAGGAGGAAGCAGTTTTGCATGCTGCTCCTCTGTCATGGCTGCCAGGATCATTTTATTTTCCTGCTGCGATTAACGGCGGCGGCGACGAGGGTACTCGGGGGCAGATTCAGGTAGTTTCTCTGGGGGGTCTGGGGGGGGTTTACCACCGGGGGGGTTTCTACCTTGCACAGGCCTCAGCCTCCGCTGCGCTTTCCCCCTGGCCCTGACAGGGATCGTTTTATCCCGATATGCGGGGGGGACACATTTCTCCCAGCTTAGATGGGCACTCACCCTCGGTAGGGGGGGGGGGTCTGGGCGGGCGGTTTCCCGGCGGTCGGCGGAGATTTGGGGGCGGGGCTACGCGCCCTAATGGCGCTCGCCCTCGCCACATGCAGGGAACTTGCAGAGGCGGCCCCTCATCTGTCCCATCAACAGGGGAGCAGCGGTATTTAGAAGCAGCCGTTTTGGCTGTCGGGCTGTTTTCTGACGCGTCCGGCAGCTGGGGGGGGGGGGGGGGGGGGGGGGGGGGGGGGGGGGAATATACAGCATGCGATACGCCGAGGGTGGCGGGGGAGGGGAGGACTACATATGCGGCCTAGCATCTATTTTAGGGGCGGGTGGTGGGGTCAGGCAGGAGACAGCGGTCCACGATGCTGCAGGGATCTGCGGCCCCCGGGCCGGCTTCCCCCGGGGGGCTTTTTACACCGGGGTTGGCGGACCTGCGGTTGAGGGATCCACGGCCTCCAGGTCTGCTTCGCCTGGGGGGCTACTGACGCCGAGGCTGCCGGTCCTACGGCGCAGTCGGCACGGTGAGGCTTGATCCAGGGGAAGGAGAACGCCAGGCTCGGGTGCCAGCGGTGGATGTAGAGGCAACAGCTGTGGGAGACATGACCGGTTAGTCCGGTACGCCTGTCTCTGTTCACACATTTTAACAATATGGCACTGTGCATTTTACGAGGGGTGTGGGTAACATTGCTTACGGAGTAACGCTTAGGTGGGGGGTCGGGGGGGGTCCCCGCGGATCTGGCGGACATCCCCACCACTGAGTCGGGAGTAGTGATGGTAAGTATGGAGGCAGAAGACAGCAGGGGGGCTGCGGCAAGGTCAGATGTGGCAAGATTTGCGGAGGCTAATGAGTGGGAAGTGGGCATTTTGGTGGAGGAATTTGTTTAGGGACTGTTGGTGCACCGTAAGCGGTACCGTGGGTGCGAGTTTGGTATGGGTGAGTATGGTGAGTATGCGCAGCTCCCGGGCAGTGAAGTCACGTTGTTGGATGCTCGGCCTAGTTTTAAAGGAACAAGTTTACGAAGCTTAGGCGGTTGGCAGAGTGGAAAGGACCAGGAGATGGGTCAAGCTAAGTATGGAGGGTGCGGTCTGTTTGTTCACAGGGCTGACTGGGGCTGAGCTGGGGGATCCGAGGCAAGGTAGGAGATGGTATATTGCATAAAGGGGGCATGGATGAATAGGGGTCCGTGGCTGGGAGGCAAATCAAGACGAACATGAGTTTGGGGTAAACAAGGTATATACAGGTATCGCACATGCAACCTACTAGTTTTGTTTGGAAGGCAGGCCTCTTTTTAAATTTTTGGGTAATTTGTTAAAATCTTGGGGTTGCTATGTGGCATGGGCTTACGAGGTAATTTGTTTTAAAGCTGTTTTCATGTTTTTTTTTTTGTTTTGTTTTTTGGGGGGGGGGGGGGCATTTAGAGTGGGGTAGATGGATTTATCCAGGCGAGTGGAAAAGGGGGTTTCTGGCACAGGATGTGTGTGGGCTTCGGGAGATCGGGTGGGGCTGTGTAGGCACAGGTTACAAATTAAAAAAAAGGGAGTGAGTGTTTCGGCTGCTTTTACAGCCCGGGCAAAGGGTATGGGATTTTTTCTGGGGGTTTGTTGGGTTGAGAGTGGGGGCCGTTCACTTGGCAGGGAATGGCCCGGTTGGCACAGGTGCTACTTAGTGGGGGTTTTTAAGGGAGTACCTGCAAGCAAGGGGCAATGGGCCTCACACTCCTTCCACAGCATGGTGGCCACAGGGACGGCCAGGTGTGGGTAGGATGAGGCGGCGGTTGAACGAGTTCTTGGGTGGTGGGAATTCAGGATATTTTTGTTTCCGGGGGACCACACTGGTTAACAGATCGAGTTTTGGTGCACTGCGGGGAAAAGAGGGTGTCTCTGAGCTGGAGTCGGCTGGAGGCCGGGTATGGTAATGGTACCGCAGTGTAACGGTGAAAAGAAAGGTTAAGTGGGTGGTTGCTGTAATAAACCAATTAGACGGGTGTTAATAAAAGTTGTTTTGGTTAAAAAATGTTAATGAATACAGTTTTGGATGATGTGGAATTATGTACTTTGATTTAAATATTTCATTTTGAGTTTAAAAAAAAATATATATATAGGCTGTTGTGGCCATGTTACTTGTTAACAGTTCGAGTTTTGGTGGGGGGATACAGGTGGAAAGGGGTGGTTCCACTGGGTAGTTTTACTGCAGTGATGTTATGGGTATTGTGTTGGTGCTGGTGCCTCCCCTTAATTGTTTGTCTGTTTGTTTATGTCATTCCAGATGTAGGTTACACACACGCCTTGTCTGGATCTTGGGGCATGTTTATGGTTTGGGGGGGGGGGGAGGGCTAGGAGTACCGAGGCTGGACCTTTGATGGACAGTTGGGGCATCTCTCAGGAGGGAGGTGGGTAATTTGGTGGTCAGACATTACAGAGATGGCGTGTTGCAAGGTGAGGTGAGGATTATTAGGCTCGACCTGAAGTGAACAAGGTGGTGGGTGGATTTGTTTCCCGTAATGGGGGGTTGGGTTATTAGACAGACAGAGTTGGAGTTTAAGGTGGGATTTGTATCTGCGGCTTTATAGAGTTTAACTATAGGTTGGGGGGTTAGAGCCAGGGACGCTGGGGCTCTTGGATGAAAGTCAGTGTGCCCTGCGGGTGTGGAGGGGCCCTTAAGGTTAAGGTGTTATCCTTGCGGGCTGTGGCGGTGTCTTTGGTCTTTGATGGTGGCAGAAAACAGATGTGATGGAAGTGGTGGGGGGCTCATCCGTGGTATGGGCCCCTCTGGGGTATTCCAGTTGAACGGTGTCTGCTGGAATACGGTATTGGTTGCACTGCGGGAAAGGGGTTGTCTCCGAGCTGGATTCGGCTGGAGGCCTGGTATGGTAAAAAGGTCCCGCAGTGTGGTGGTGGAAAATGTGAAGTTCGGAGTGCCGTCAAAGACCAACAGGCTGTGGGTTTTAAAAGTGTCGTTACAAAGGTTATTTGGAAATTATTAAAATATTTTGGTTAATAATAAAAGGCTGTTATGGCCATTTATACTCCAAACTCTTGTCTGGTCTTATCATTGTATGGGGGTATGGTAATGTGAGTGTGGAGTTTAAGGGGTGGTAACAAAATTAGAAATAGCTTGACTACTATCTTGACTACACTGGTCATGGTCAGGAAACCGGAGTGACGGTTGGAATCTCCTGGCAGACCTGACACAGAGGTGGGCCAGGTTTGCAGCGGGTCCAGGTGCTCGGTACATGTGATGATATTTGTCCTTTGTTTTCAAAGTGGTATCTGCCTAGTTATGCCCATCCATAAAGTTTGGTAGATTATCACCTTTGCTGAATGACTACCTTACACCCAAGAATCTGGCGTCACTCCCGAGACAGTTGTGGTCCCAAATCTCCCACCATGCCCCATTGGGTCCATCAATGGGGTTCTCACACAGTCCTGAAGTCTCCAGTGGAGGTGTGATGATGTCACTACTAGGAGTGGTGACAAGAATGGTCAGACCCTGATTACATGTGTGGATCACAAGTCTTCATTCCCAAAAGTGGCATTGAGGTGAGTCATGTGACCTTATTTTCAGGTAAGAGAAAGTGACTCCACATAAGCTGCTTCATCAGGGGGATGCAATAAAATCCTGATAGGGGCTTTATACCTTCCCTGCTCTATTAAAAAATAAAAATAAAAGTTTGGGCTGTGGATACATTTTAGCAGAGCAGCTGTACTATTCTACAACAACGATACTATGATGTCATAGGGAGGTCCCAAATAGTCAGAGCTTTCAGAACTAGCTCTCTGCCAGGACTAAAGATTGGTCGCCGTTAGGACTGACTTCTGATTGCTTGACTTCTGTAGGTCACATGATTGCTGATCCTCAGTTCCCGGCCCCAGCAGTTTAGTAGCAAGGACTGGGGACAGAGGGGGGACTACTCATTTTTTAGGATCGGACAATTATATTTTCGGAGATACCAGAACTTTTATTTAATTGCAGATAATTACTCCACCGATTCCTAAAATTACATGAGTAAATACCCCCCCCCCCCCCTCACTCGACCCCCGGGCCATGTAGCTGAATTCATGGGGCCCAGGGAACTTTTACTTAATTTGCTGGGAGCCACAGCCTATGGAAGGTGATGATAAATTGCTGACTCTGATCCAGACTAAGCTGATGTCCCATCCAGATCTGATGTCACACCAGTTGGGAGCTTTCCTTTTCCCTGGCCTCCACCACTGTCATTCTCAAGGCAGCGTGGAGAGTGGGAGGCACAGCCCACTGGTTGGAGGGTGGGAGGCACAGCCCACCAGATGGAGGGCTGAAGGCACAGCCCACTAGATAGAGGATGGGAGGCACAGCCTGTCACGTACCTGGTGGTGGAGTCCAACGTGCAGGGAGTGGCCTCTCGTAAACCTCTGGCTCAGGAGCCCCTGTTAGAGTAGACAGAGGGTCAAGAGTTCAGATGGGCACAAGTGCCTGATGGTTGGTTGGGTAGCGGGCCAGAAGTGGCAGCAGGAAGGTATGCAGTGGTCCTGGCAGGATTCCAACAGCAAGCCGGAACGGATGGATGGCACTTGCGGAACAGGGATCAAGCAGGTGGCACAGACCGGGTGAGCACAGGCGTGCGGATCAGGAGCCAGAGTAAGTTCCTAAGGGAGGTCAAGTCCAGGCCGGGTCAGTACACAAGCAGGCAGAGATCAGAGCCAGGGGTCGGGCAGAAGCGGTGGTCAGACGTAGCTAGGGGCCAGGGGCAGGCTGCAGACAGACATGGTCAGAGGGAGCCGGGTCAGGTAACCAGGAAGCAAACAGGTAACAGGTGCAGGTTCTTCAGGGATACGCTGTAGACTGGACAGCAAGATGGTGAGGGACCAGGTAGTTTAAATAGCGTGTCTTTGGCGCCAAACGACATCACCGCGTGCGCTCCCGACGCGCGCACGCACCCGCCGGGACTGGATTCACCTGTCCCTGCTGCTGACAGGAAAACTGCTGGGACGCCTTCCGTGACACAGCCCACCGGATGGAGGATGGGAGGCACAGCCCACCGGATGGAGGATGGGAGGCACAGCCCACCGGATGGAGGATGGGAGGCACAGCCCACCGGATGGAGGATGGGAGGCACAGCCCACCGGATGGAGGATGGGAGGCACAGCCCACCGGATGGAGGATGGGAGGCACAGCCCACTGGATGGAGGGTGGGAGGCACAGCCCACCGGATGGAGGATGGGAGGCACAGCCCACTGGATAGAGGGTGGGAGGCACAGCCCACCAGATGGAGGGCCGAAGGCAGAGCCCACTGGATAGAGGATGGGAGGCACAGCCCACTGGATGGAGGGCCGAAGGCACAGCCCACTGGATAGAGGGTGGGAGGCACAGCCCACCAGATGGAGGGCCGAAGGCTGGATTCTCCTGTCCCTGCTGCTGACAGGAAAACTGCTGGGACGTCTTCCGTGACACAGCCCACCGGATGGAGGATGGGGGGCACAGCCCACCGGATGGAGGATGGGAGGCACAGCCCACCGGATGGAGGATGGGAGGCACAGCCCACTGGATGGAGGGCCGAAGGCACAGCCCACTGGATAGAGGGTGGGAGGCACAGCCCACCGGATGGAGGATGGGAGGCACAGCCCACTGGATGGAGGGTGGGAGGCACAGCCCACCGGATGGAGGCACAGCCCACTGGATGGAGGGCCGAAGGCACAGCCCACTGGATAGAGGGTGGGAGGCACAGCCCACCAGATGGAGGGCCGAAGGCAGAGCCCACCGGATAGAGGATAGAAGGCAAAGCCCACCGGATGGAGAATGGGAGGCACAGCCCACCGGATGGAGGATGGGAGGCACAGCCCACCGGATGGAGGATGGGAGGCACAGCCCACCGGATGGAGGATGGGAGGCACAGCCCACTGGACGGAGGGTGGGAGGCACAGCCCACCGGATGGAGGATGGGAGGCACAGCCCACTGGATGGAGAATGGGAGGCACAGCCCACCGGATGGAGGGCCGAAGGCACAGCCCACTGGATGGAGGGTGGGAGGCACAGCCCATCAGATGGAGGGCCGAAGGCAGAGCCCACTGGATAGAGGATGGGAGGCACAGCCCACCGGATGAAGGATGGGAGGCACAGCCCACCGGATGGAGGGCTGAAGGCACAGCCCACCGGATGGAGGATGGGAGGCACAGCCCACTGGATGGAGGGCCGAAGGCACAGCCCACTGGATTGAGGGCAGGAGGCACAGCCCACTGGATAGAGGATGGGAGGCACAGCCCACCGGATGGAGGGCCGAAGGCACAGCCCACTGGATGGAAGGTGGGAGGCACAGCCCACTGGATGGCAGTGTTGCTCATCGTCCTTTAAAAAAGTAATTAGTTACAATTACAAATTACTTGTCCGAAAAAGTAATTGAGTTAGTGACTCAGTTACTACATTGGCAAAGTAATTAATTACTCAGCAAAGTAACTGACTTTTTTTTTTGAGGCATGAGGCATGTTACAGGCACACTGAGGCATGTGAGGCATGTTACAGGCACAGTGAGGCATGTGAGGCATGTTACAGTCACAGTGAGGCATGTTAGAGGCACAGTGAGGCATGTTACAGGCACAGTGAGGCACGTGAGGCATGTTACAGGCACAGTGAGGCACGTTACAGGCACAGTGAGGCATGTGAGGCATGTTACAGGCACAGTGAGGCATGTTACAGGCACATTGAGGCATGTTACAGGCACAGTGAGTCATGTTACAGGCACAGTGAGGCATGTGAGGCATGTTACAGGCACAGTGAGGCATGAGGCATGTTACAGGCACAGTGAGGCATGTAAGGCATATTACAGGCACAGTGAGGCATATGAGGCATGTTACAGGCATATTACAGGCACAGTGAGGCATGTGAGGCATGTTACAGGCACAGTGAGGCATGAGGCATGTTACAGGCACAGTGAGGCATGTGAGTCATGTTACAGGCACAGTGAGGCATGTTACAGGCACAGTGAGGCATTAAGGGCATGTTACAGGCACAGTGAGGCATGAGGCATGTTACAGGCACATTGAGGCATGTTACAGGCACAGTGAGGCATGTGAGGCATGTTACAGGCACAGTGAGGCATGAGGCATGTTACAGGCACAGTGAGGCATGTGAGTCATGTTACAGGCACAGTGAGGCATGTTACAGGCACAGTGAGGCATGAGGCATGTTACAGGCACAGTGAGGCATGTTACAGGCACAGTGAGGCATGTGAGGCATGTTACAGGCACAGTGAGGCATGAGGCATGTTACAGGCACAGTGAGGCATGTTACAGGCATAGTGAGGCATGTGAGGCATGTTACAGGCACAGTGAGGCATGAGGCATGTTACAGGCACAGTGAGGCATGTGAGGCATGTTACAGGCACAGTGAGGCATGTTACAGGCACAGTGAGGCATGTGAGGCATGTTACAGGCACAGTGAGGCATGTTACAGGCACAGTGAGGCACGTGAGGCATGTTACAGGCACAGTGAGGCATGTTACAGGCACAGTGAGGCATGTTACAGGCACAGTGAGGCATGTGAGGCATGTTACAGGCACAGTGAGGCATGTTACAGGCACAGTGAGGCATGTGAGGCATGTTACAGGCACAGTGAGGCATGTTACAGGCACAGTGAGGCACGTGAGGCATGTTACAGGCACAGTGAGGCATGTTACAGGCACAGTGAGGCATGTTACAGGCACAGTGAGGCATGTTACAGGCACAGTGAGGCATGTTACAGGCACAGTGAGGCATGAGGCATGTTACAGGCACAGTGAGGCATGTTACAGGCACAGTGAGGCATGTTACAGGCACGGTGAGGCATGAGGCATGTTACAGGCACAGTGAGGCATGAGGCATGTTACAGGCACAGTGAGGCATGAGGCATGTTACAGGCACAGTGAGGCATGTGAGGCATGTTACAGGCACAGTGAGGCATGAGGCATGTTACAGGCACAGTGAGGCATGTTACAGGCATAGTGAGGCATATGAGGCATGTTACAGGCACACTGAGGCATGTTACAGGCACAGTGAGGCATGAGGCATGTTACAGGCACAGTGAGGCATGTTACAGGCACAGTGAGGCATGATGCATGTTACAGGCAGAGATCAGAGCCAGGGGTCGGGCAGAAGCGGTGGTCAGACGTAGCTAGGGGCCAGGGGCAGGCTGCAGACAGACATGGTCAGAGGGAGCCGGGTCAGGTAACCAGGAAGCAAACAGGTAACAGGTGCAGGTTCTTCAGGGATACGCTGTAGACTGGACAGCAAGATGGTGAGGGACCAGGTAGTTTAAATAGCGTGTCTTTGGCGCCAAACGACATCACCGCGTGCGCTCCCGACGCGCGCACGCACCCGCCGGGACTGGATTCTCCTGTCCCTGCTGCTGACAGGAAAACTGCTGGGACGCCTTCCGTGACACAGCCCACCGGATGGAGGATGGGAGGCACAGCCCACCGGATGGAGGATGGGAGGCACAGCCCACCGGATGGAGGATGGGAGGCACAGCCCACCGGATGGAGGATGGGAGGCACAGCCCACCGGATGGAGGATGGGAGGCACAGCCCACCGGATGGAGGATGGGAGGCACAGCCCACCGGATGGAGGATGGGAGGCACAGCCCACCGGATGGAGGATGGGAGGCACAGCCCACCGGATGGAGGATGGGAGGCACAGCCCACTGGATGGAGGGTGGGAGGCACAGCCCACCGGATGGAGGATGGGAGGCACAGCCCACTGGATGGAGGGCCGAAGGCACAGCCCACTGGATAGAGGGTGGGAGGCACAGCCCACCAGATGGAGGGCCGAAGGCAGAGCCCACTGGATAGAGGATGGGAGGCACAGCCCACTGGATGGAGGGCCGAAGGCACAGCCCACTGGATAGAGGGTGGGAGGCACAGCCCACCAGATGGAGGGCCGAAGGCTGGATTCTCCTGTCCCTGCTGCTGACAGGAAAACTGCTGGGACGTCTTCCGTGACACAGCCCACCGGATGGAGGATGGGGGGCACAGCCCACCGGATGGAGGATGGGAGGCACAGCCCACCGGATGGAGGATGGGAGGCACAGCCCACTGGATGGAGGGCCGAAGGCACAGCCCACTGGATAGAGGGTGGGAGGCACAGCCCACCGGATGGAGGATGGGAGGCACAGACCACTGGATGGAGGGTGGGAGGCACAGCCCACCGGATGGAGGCACAGCCCACTGGATGGAGGGCCGAAGGCACAGCCCACTGGATAGAGGGTGGGAGGCACAGCCCACCAGATGGAGGGCCGAAGGCAGAGCCCACTGGATAGAGGATAGAAGGCAAAGCCCACCGGATGGAGGATGGGAGGCACAGCCCACCGGATGGAGGATGGGAGGCACAGCCCACCGGATGGAGGATGGGAGGCACAGCCCACCGGATGGAGGATGGGAGGCACAGCCCACTGGACGGAGGGTGGGAGGCACAGCCCACCGGATGGAGGATGGGAGGCACAGCCCACTGGATGGAGAATGGGAGGCACAGCCCACCGGATGGAGGGCTGAAGGCACAGCCCACTGGATGGAGGGCCGAAGGCACAGCCCACCGGATGGAGGGTGGGAGGCACAGCCCACCGGATGGAGGGTGGGAGGCACAGCCCACCGGATGGAGGATGGGAGGCACAGCCCACCAGATGGAGGATGGGAGGCACACCCCACCGGATGGAGGGCCGAAGGCACAGCCCACTGGATTGAGGGCAGGAGGCACAGCCCACTGGATAGAGGATGGGAGGCACAGCCCACCGGATGGAGGGCCGAAGGCACAGCCCACTGGATGGAAGGTGGGAGGCACAGCCCACTGGATGGCAGTGTTGCTCATCGTCCTTTAAAAAAAGTAATTAGTTACAATTACAAATTACTTGTCCGAAAAAGTAATTGAGTTAGTGACTCAGTTACTACATTGGCAAAGTAATTAATTACTCAGCAAAGTAACTGACTTTTTTTTTTTGAGGCATGAGGCATGTTACAGGCACACTGAGGCATGTGAGGCATGTTACAGGCACAGTGAGGCATGTGAGGCATGTTACAGTCACAGTGAGGCATGTTACAGGCACAGTGAGGCATGTTACAGGCACAGTGAGGCACGTGAGGCATGTTACAGGCACAGTGAGGCACGTTACAGGCACATTGAGGCATGTTACAGGCACAGTGAGTCATGTTACAGGCACAGTGAGGCATGTGAGGCATGTTACAGGCACAGTGAGGCATGAGGCATGTTACAGGCACAGTGAGGCATGTAAGGCATATTACAGGCACAGTGAGGCATATGAGGCATGTTACAGGCATATTACAGGCACAGTGAGGCATGTGAGGCATGTTACAGGCACAGTGAGGCATGAGGCATGTTACAGGCACAGTGAGGCATGTGAGTCATGTTACAGGCACAGTGAGGCATGTTACAGGCACAGTGAGGCATGAGGCATGTTACAGGCACATTGAGGCATGTTACAGGCACAGTGAGGCATGTGAGGCATGTTACAGGCACAGTGAGGCATGAGGCATGTTACAGGCACAGTGAGGCATGTGAGTCATGTTACAGCACAGCACAGTGAGGCATGTTACAGGCACAGTGAGGCATGAGGCATGTTATGTTACAGGCACAGTGAGGCATGTTACAGGCATGTGAGTTACAGTGAGGCATGTGAGGCATGTTACAGGCACAGTGAGTGAGGCACACACACACATGAGGCATGTTACAGGCACAGTGAGGCATGACAGTACAGGCACAGGAGGAGGCATGTTACAGGCACAGTGAGGCATAGCATTGACAGCATAGGCATGAGGTGAGGCATGTTACAGGACATGTGAGCATGTTACACAGTGAGGCATGAGGCATGTTACAGGCACAGTGGGGCATGAGGGCATGTTAGGAGCAATGAGGCATGTGAGGCATGTTACAGGCAGTGACAGTGAGGCATGTTACAGGCACAGTGAGGCATGTTACAGGCACAGTGAGGCATGTTACAGGCACAGTGAGGCATGTTACAGGCACAGTGAGGCACGTGAGGCATGTTACAGGCACAGTGAGGCATGTTACAGGCACAGTGAGGCATGTTACAGGCACAGTGAGGCATGAGGCATGTTACAGGCACAGTGAGGCATGTGAGGCATGTTACAGGCACAGTGAGGCATGTTACAGGCACAGTGAGGCATGAGGCATGTTACAGGCACAGTGAGGCATGTTACAGGCACAGTGAGGCATGTTACAGGCACGGTGAGGCATGAGGCATGTTACAGGCACAGTGAGGCATGAGGCATGTTACAGGCACAGTGAGGCATGAGGCATGTTACAGGCACAGTGAGGCATGTGAGGCATGTTACAGGCACAGTGAGGCATGAGGCATGTTACAGGCACAGTGAGGCATGTTACAGGCATAGTGAGGCATATGAGGCATGTTACAGGCACACTGAGGCATGTTACAGGCACAGTGAGGCATGAGGCATGTTACAGGCACAGTGAGGCATGTTACAGGCACAGTGAGGCATGATGCATGTTACAGGCACAGTGAGGCATGTGAGGCATATTACAAGCACAGTAAGGCATATGAGGCATGTTGCAGGCACAGCGAGGCATGTTACAGGCACAGTGAGGCATGAGGCATGTTACAGGCACAGTGAGGCATGAGGCATGTTACAGGCACAGTGAGGCATGAGGCATGTTACAGGCACAGTGAGGCATGTGAGGCATGTTACATTCACAGTGAGGCATGAGGCATGTTACAGGCACAGTGAGGCATGTTACAGGCATAGTGAGGCATATGAGGCATGTTACAGGCACAGTGAGGCACGAGGCATGTTACAGGCACAGTGAGGCATGTTACAGGCACAGTGAGGCATGTTACAGGCACAGTGAGGCATGAGGCATGTTACAGGCACAGTGAGGCATGTGAGGCATATTACAGGCACAGTGAGGCATATGAGGCATGTTACAGGCACAGTGAGGCATGTTACAGGCACAGTGAGGCATGAGGCATGTTACAGGCACAGTGAGGCATGTGAGGCATGTTACAGGCACAGTGAGGCATGAGGCATGTTACAGGCACAGTGAGGCATGTGAGGCATGTTACAGGCATAGTGAGGCACAGTGAGGCATGTTACAGGCACAGTGAGGCATGTTACAGGCACAGTGAGGCATGTGAGGCATGTTACAGGCACAGTGAGGAATGAGGCATGTTACAGGCACAGTGAGGCATGTGAGGCATGTTACAGGCACAGTGAGGCATGTTACAGGCACAGTGAGGCATGAGGCATGTTACAGGCACAGTGAGGCATGTTCCAGGCACGGTGAGGCATGTTACAGGCACAGTGAGGCATATGAGGCATGTTACAGGCACAGTGAGACATGTTCCAGGCACAGTGAGGCATGTTACAGGCACAGTGAGGCATGAGGCATATTACAGGCACAGTGAGGCATGAGGCATGTTTCAGGCACAGTGAGGCATGTTACAGGCACAGTGAGGCATTAAGGGCATGTTATAGGCACAGTGAGGCATGAGGCATGTTACAGGCACAGTGAGGCATGAGGCATGTTACAGGCACAGTGAGGCATGTTACAGGCACAGTGAGGCATGTGAGGCATGTTACAGGCACAGTGAGGCATGAGGCATGTTACAGGCACAGTGAGGCATGTGAGTCATGTTACAGGCACAGTGAGGCATGTTACAGGCACAGTGAGGCATGAGGCATGTTACAGGCACAGTGAGGCATGAGGCATGTTACAGGCACAGTGAGGCATGTTACAGGCACAGTGAGGCATGTGAGGCATGTTACAGGTTACAGGCACAGTGAGGCATGAGGCATGTTACAGGCACAGTGAGGCATGTTACAGGCATAGTGAGGCATGTTACAGGCACAGTGAGGCATGAGGCATGTTACAGGCACAGTGAGGCATGTGAGGCATGTTACAGGCACAGTGAGGCATGATGCATGTTACAGGCACAGTGAGGCATGTGAGGCATATTACAAGCACAGTGAGGCATATTGCAGGCACAGTGAGGCATGTTGCAGGCACAGTGAGGCATGAGGCATGTTACAGGCACAGTGAGGCATGTTACAGGCACAGTGAGGCATGAGGCATGTTACAGGCACAGTGAGGCATGAGGCATGTTACAGGCACAGTGAGGCATGTGAGGCATGTTACAGGCACAGTGAGGCATGAGGCATGTTACAGGCACAGTGAGGCATGTGAGGCATGTTACAGGCATAGTGAGGCATATGAGGCATGTTACAGGCACAGTGAGGCACGAGGCATGTTACAGGCACAGTGAGGCACGAGGCATGTTACAGGCACAGTGAGGCATGAGGCATGTTACAGGCACAGTGAGGCATGTGAGGCATGTTACAGGCACAGTGAGGCATGAGGCATGTTACAGGCACAGTGAGGCATGTAAGGCATATTACAGGCACAGTGAGGCATATGAGGCATGTTACAGGCACAGTGAGGCATGTGAGGCATGTTACAGGCACAGTGAGGCATGTTACAGGCACAGTGAGGCATGTGAGGCATGTTACAGGCACAGTGAGGCATGAGGCATGTTACAGGCACAGTGAGGCATGTTACAGGCACAGTGAGGCATGTGAGGCATGTTACAGGCACAGTGAGGAATGAGGCATGTTACAGGCACAGTGAGGCATGTTACAGGCACAGTGAGGCATGTGAGGCATGTTACAGGCACAGTGAGGCATGTTACAGGCACAGTGAGGCATGTGAGGCATGTTACAGGCACAGTGAGGCATGAGGCATGTTACAGGCACAGTGAGGCATGTTACAGGCACAGTGAGGCATGAGGCATGTTACAGGCACAGTGAGGCATGTTACAGGCACAGTGAGGCATGTGAGGCATGTTACAGGCACAGTGAGGCATGAGGCATGTTACAGGCACAGTGAGGCATGTTACAGGCACAGTGAGGCATGTGAGGCATGTTACAGGCACAGTGAGGAATGAGGCATGTTACAGGCACAGTGAGGCATGTTACAGGCACAGTGAGGCATGTGAGGCATGTTACAGGCACAGTGAGGCATGAGGCATGTTACAGGCACAGTGAGGCATGTTACAGGCACAGTGAGGCATGTGAGGCATGTTACAGGCACAGTGAGGAATGAGGCATGTTACAGGCACAGTGAGGCATGTTACAGGCACAGTGAGGCATATGAGGCATGTTACAGGCACAGTGAGGCATGTTACAGGCACAGTGAGGCATGAGGCATGTTACGGGCACAGTGAGACATGTTCCAGGCACAGTGAGGCATGTTACAGGCACAGTGAGGCATGTTACAGGCACAGTGAGGCATGAGGCATATTACAGGCACAGTGAGGCATGAGGCATGTTACAGGCACAGTGAGGCATGAGGCATGTTATAGGCACAGTGAGGCATGTATGATGGCACAGTGAGTCACTGTACCATTATACATGCCTCACTGTGCCTGTAAAATGCCTCGACGACGATCTTCCTACCTTCTCCTGTTCTCCATATGTCAGACGTCGATGGCCATCCTCCATTATTTAAAATCTGCGCCTCCTCCTCAGACTGTTCCGTGATAGGCGGAACAGTAATTTTCCCAGCAGAGCCTATGTTCAGTGTTCCGCCTATCACGAATGTCCTCTCGTCCGAGGCCGAGGCTGAGGATGAGAAGGCATCCGTGATAGGCTGAACACTAAACAGAGGCACTGCTGGGAAAATTAGTGTTCTGCCTATCACGGACGGTCTGGAACAGTCAGAGGAGGAGGCGCGGCTTTTGATAATGGACGGCGACGGCTGCTGCTGACACAGGTAGGTAATTGCGGTAACACCGCCATTGTAATGGGAACTGCGTTTCCGCGAGGGTAATAGTAATCTGGTAGATTACTCGTTACCCTCAAACAGGCCTCCGTTAGGTAACAGCGTTTATTTAAACGCCGTTACTTACAACACTGCTGGATGAAGGGCGGCAGGCACAGCAAACTGGATGAAGGGCGGGAGGCACAGCCCACTGAATGGAAGGCAAGAGGCACAGCCATGAATTAGCACTGATCCAGTGCGAAACGCATCGGCTGTTCCTTGTTTCCACTGCTGTGACCCTATTTTTGTACATGCTGTCTATTGAATAAAAGACCACCCATCAGGTTTTGGAGTGCGGCTATCCATTTTTCTTTGTCTTCATTTTGCTTAGTGCACCTCCAGCACCCTCAGTATCTTGCACCACCTGTAACCATTTAGTGATCCCACCTGGAGCGGTGACTCCTTTCTCTCTAAGGCACAGCCCACTGGATGGAGAGCGGGAGGCACAGCCCACTGGATGTAGGGCAAGAGGCACAGCCCACTGGATGGAGAGCGGAAGGCACAGCCCACTGGATGGAGGGCAAGAGGCACAGCCCACTGGATGTAGGGCAAGAGGCCCAGCCCACTGGATGGAGAGCGGGAGGCACAGCCCACTGGATGGAGGGCAAGAGGCACAGCCCACTGGATGGAGAGCGGGAGGCACAGCCCACTGAATGGAGGGCAAGAGGCACATCCCACTGGATGGAGAGCAGGAGGCACAGCCCACTGGATGGAGAGCAGGAGGCACAGCCCACTGGATGGAGGGCAGGAGGCCCAGCCCACTGAATGGAGGGCAGGAGGCCCAGCCCACTGGATGGAGGGCAAGAGGCCCAGCCCACTGGATGGAGGGCAAGAGGCCCAGCCCACTGGATGGAGGGCAAGAGGCCCAGCCCACTGGATGGAGGGCAAGAGGCCCTGCCCACTGGATGGAGGGCAAGAGGCCCAGCCCACTGGATGGAGGGCAGGAGGCACAGCCCACTGGATGGAGAGCAGGAGGCACAGCCCACTGGATGGAGGGCAGGAGGCACAGCCCACTGGATGGAGGGCAGGAGGCCCAGCCCACTGGATGGAGGGCAGGAGGCCCAGCCCACTGGATGGAGGGCAAGAGGCCCAGCCCACTGGATGGAGGGCAAGAGGCCCAGCCCACTGGATGGAGGGCAAGAGGTCCAGCCCACTGGATGGAGGGCAAGAGGCCCAGCCCACTGGATGGAGGGCAAGAGGCCCAGCCCACTGGATGGAGGGCAAGAGGCCCAGCCCACTGGATGGAGGGCAAGAGGCCCAGCCCACTGGATGGAGGGCAAGAGGCCTAGCCCACTGGATGGAGGGCAAGAGGCACAACCCACTGGATGGAGGTCAAGAGGCACAGCCCACTGGATGTAGAGCAGGAGGCACAGCCAACTGGATGAAGAGCAGGAGGCACTGCCCACTGGATGGAGGGCAGGAGGCACAGCCCACTGGATGGAGGGCAGGAGGCCCAGCCCACTGAATGGAGGGCAGGAGGCCCAGCCCACTGGATGGAGGGCAAGAGGCCCAGCCCACTGGATGGAGGGCAAGAGGCCCAGCCCACTGGATGGAGGGCAAGAGGCCCAGCCCACTGGATGGAGGGCAAGAGGCCCAGCCCACTGGATGGAGGGCAAGAGGCACAGCCCAATGGATGGAGAGCAGGAGGCACAGCCCACTGGATGGAGAGCAGGAGGCACAGCCCACTGGATGGAGAGCAGGAGGCACAGCCCATTGGATGGAGGGCAGGAGGCCCAGTCCACTGAATGGAGGGCAGGAGGCCCAGCCCACTGGATGGAGGGCAAGAGGCCCAGCCCACTGGATGGAGGGCAAGAGGCCCAGCCCACTGGATGGAGGGCAAGAGGCCCAGCCCACTGGATGGAGGGCAAGAGTCACAACCCACTGGATGGAGGGCAAGAGGCACAGCCCACTGGATGTAGAGCAGGAGGCACAGCCAACTGGATGGAGAGCAGGAGGCACTGCCCACTGGATGGAGGGCAGAAAAAAACATTATAAATACCTTTTTTGTAAGTGATCACATTGCCTGTGTTCTCAGCTGCATAAGAGCTGGGGGAGAAGAAGCAGCAGAACACTGAGCTTCCCAGTAAATGACTGTGCAGGGCGGGCGTGTCAGAACAAGTCTGATCATTGGAGGAGAGCTGACTGAGCAAACTGATCACTCTGTGCTCTCCTGCTTAGTGTGGTCAGTTTTCCCCTGCAATATACAGAGATCCCCCAGAGGGGAGGGGTTTATTCTCTGCAATGTACGGAGATCACTCAGAGGGGGAGGAGTTACTCTTTAATGGAAATATTTTACGTCATATTTTTTGTCTGGGTTTGTTGGTGTTTATTGGAGGAATCATTTATTTATGACGATCTCCGATGATCACACGGTCCCTGTAATGTTGTTGTTTTTTCACTCACTGTCATGTGACCTCTCCCGTCGCCTGGAATTTGCTGATCCCGGACTTTTCATAATCACGTTTCCGCCTTTTGTTCCAGTCAGGTGACGGGATCTGCTGACCGATACAAAGGGTTTTATTTTTCATTGCAATTTGGCATTTAGAACCCTCAGTTTCAGGAACGTCTTTTTATATAAAAACTAGATTGATGTCCGATCACTTTCATCATGTATTGGCTCTAAAGGTATTTGTAAAGCGTTTGTAAAAGCTTTTTTTATTTTTTTTTAAACTATTATTATATTACTATACAGGATTTTATATGGTGCCAACAGTTTGCGCAGCGCTTTACAATATAAAGGGAGACAATACAATTCAATACAAGAGGGATAGAGGGGCCCTGATCCTGGGAGATTACAATCTATAGAAGTAGCTTACATGTTATACTTACCTGCTCTGTGTAATGATTTTGTACAGAGCAGCCCCAATCCTTCTATTCTTCTTGGGTCCCCTGCTGGTGCTCCTGGCTCCTCCTCTTCTTCTCGGGTCCCCCACCAGTGCTCTAGGCTCCTCTTCTTCTCAGGTCCCCCACCCACCAGTGCTCCTGGCTCCTCCTCTTCTTCTTGGGTCCCCCGCTGGTGCTCCTGGCTCCTCCTCTTCTTTGGGGTCCCCCCGCCGGTGCTCCTGGCTCCTCCTCTTCTTCTCGGGTTCCAGTGTCGGGGGTCCTGGATCCACCTCTTTCTCTTCGGTTCCCCTGTCGGTGCTCTTGGCTCCTCCTCTTCTTCTCGGGCCCCCTGCTGGTGCTCCTGGCTCCTCCTCTTCTTCTCAGGTCCCCCACCCAGCAGTGCTCCTGGCTCCTCCTCTTCTTCTTGGGTCCCCCGCTGGTGCTCCTGGCTCCTCCTCTTCTTCTCAGGTCCCCCCGCCGGTGCTCATGGCTCCTGCTCTTCTTCTCGGGTTCCCCTGTTGGGGCTCCTGGCTCCTCCTTTTTCTCTTGGGTTCCCCGGCGGTGCTCCTGGCTCCTCCTCTTCTTCTTGGGTCCCTCGCCGGTTCTCTTGGCTCCTCCTCTTCTTCCTTGAACATCTCACGGAGCTTCTGTTCAATCCATCATCGGAAAATGGAAAGAGTACAGCACAACCGCAACCCTACCAATACATGGCCGTCCACCTAAACTGACCGGGCCGGGCAAGGAGAGCATTCATCAGAGAAGCAACCAAGAGGCCTATTAGTGGTGCTCTCCACAAATCTGCCCTTTATGGAAGAGTGACAAGAAGAAAGACATTGGAGAAAGAAAGACATCAGAAGTCCTGTTTGTAGTTTGTGAGAAGCCATGTGGGGGAGGGGACACAGCAAACATGTGGGGGAAGATGCTCTGGTCACATGACACCAAAATTCAACTGTGGGGGAAAACTAACACTGCCCACCCCCCTGAACACACCATCCCCACCGTGAAACATGGTGGTGGCAGCTTCATGTGGTGGCTATGCTTTTCTTCAACAGGGACAGGGAAGCTGGTCAGAGTTGATGGGAAGATGGATGGAGACAAATACAGGACAATCTTAGAAGAAAGACTTGAGACCGGGGGGGGGGGGGGAGTTCACCTTCCAGCAGGACAATGACCCTAAAGTACAGCCAGAGCTACAATGGAATGGTTTAGATCAAAGCCTATTCATGTGTTAGAATGGCCCAGTCACAGTCCAGACCTAAATCCCATTGAGATTCTGTGGCGAGACTTGGAAATTGCTGATCACAGACGCTCTCCATCCAATCTGACAGAGCTTGAGATATTTTACAAAGAAGAACTGGCAGAAATGTCCCTCTCTAGATGTGCAAAGCTGGTAGAGACGCCCCCCAAAAGACTTGTAGAGAAAGAGGGTTCTACAAAGTATTGACTCCGGGGGGCGCCATACAAATGCCCCTCCCCCCACACTTTTCACATATTTATTTGTATCATTTATCATTTTCCTTCCTGTCTCTCACATAAAATCCCAATAAAATACATTTATGTTTTTGGTTGTCACATGACAACATGTGGGGAATGTCAAGGGGTATGAATACTTTTCCCAGGCACTGTATACAGAGGGGTATGAATACTTCTGCGGCAATAATATAATTGATATTCACATTTAATAGCAAAGACGGAGTTTTCCTTTATGTTTTTTTTTTTTTCCTTGTCTTCTTTTTTTTTATTTTTTTTCGACAGCCTTTGTGACCCCGAGAACAATAAGACTCCCCCGGACCCCCTAAAAATCACAATGATTTCCCAGGCCGCTTCTAAGCGTGATGACGTCGTTCTGAATTCTTAGAACCCCATAAAAAGAAAATTAAAAATATTAATAATGTTCAGTGGATTTACTCGGGTGCCGTAAAACAATAGCAACCCCCCTCCGGCCCCCCCCCCAGTTAAATGGTTTCCGCACCGAAAATCCGGACTTATCTTAATCATTTTATTGGGAGCCGAGCGGAGGAGGGGAGGAGCGGAGGAGGGGAAAAGCTTATTAAACCCTGATTATTATTTAGAGGTCAATAAGCTTTATTTACAGCCGTGCTGCAAAATGAGACCCCGCACCCCCCCACGGGACGGGCCTGGCCTCCCTTCCCACTTTCTTCAGAGGAAATTGGGCCCGTAAAAGCGTCTTCTAATGGTGGAGGGTGTTCAGGGTTCTTCTAGATTGCAGAGCTCTATTGGCCCACCGGGGGGAAAGAGGACAATGGGGGGGGGGGGGGGGGCAACCTACAGGACACGACCTTCCAAGGTCACGGATGGGGAAGGAAATGGCCTTATCTCTGCCACCAAGAATGAAGGCAAAAGGGGTCCAACCCACTACTAGCAAGGGGGACCTAATAAAGGCTGCAGCCTCACCTATGCCCATCAATGCAGCCTCACCAGTGCCCATCATTGCAGCCTCACATATGCTCATCAATGCAGCCTGACCAGTACCTATCAGTGCAGCCTCACCAGTGCCCATCAGCACAACCTCAGCAGTGCCCATCAATGCAGCCTTACCAGTTCTCATCAGTGCAGCCTCACCTGTTCTCATCAATATGGCCTCACCAGTGCCCATCAATGCAGTCTCACCTGTGCCCATCAGCGCAACCTCAGCAGTGCCCATCAATGCAGTCTCACCTGTGCCCATCAATGCAGCCTCACCTGTACCTATTGGCACAGCCTCCCCAGTTCCCATCAATCAGCGCAGCCTCACCTGGGCCCATCAATGCAGCCTTACCTGTGCAGGGGAAGAGAGAGGAGAGGAAGAGGAGAGCCGACTGGATCATCACAGAGCAGGGAACATTGCCGTAACAGCTTTCCTTTGAATTGCCCAGTGTTCCGGCAGTCACACACAACAAGGGCCCCCGGCCGCAGATAAGGGGGCCCTTCATGGTTTCCTTAAACCGTGGTTCTGAATGTTCTAGCTATGCCTCTGATAAAGGGGGCTTCAATGAAATGGGGCTCTGGTGGAAAGGGGGACTCTGAAGGACAGGGTCTCTGATGAACAGGGGCTGTAAAGAAAGGGGACTCTGATATAAAGTGGGTCTCTGATTTAAAGGGGGTCTCTGATATAAAGGGGTCTCTGATCTAAGGGGGTGTCTGAAAAAAAGGGGGTCTCTGATATAAAGGGGGTCTCTGATGTAAGGGGGGGCTCTGATGTAAGGTGGGACTCTGATATAAAGGGGGCTCTAATGAAATCGGCTCTGGTGAAAGGTGGGACTCTAAAGGACAGGGTCTCTGATGAACAGGGGCTGTAAATGAAGGGGACTCTTGTGTAATGGGGTCTTTTTGTATAAATGGGACTTTTGATGTAAGGGGGTCTCTAATATGAAGGGGGAATCTGATGTAAAGGGGGCTCTGATATATAAGAACACTCTGATGTAAGGGGGTCTCTGATTTAAAGGGGAACTCTAATGTAAGGGGGGCTCTGATGTAAGGGGGGTCTCTGATATAAAAGGGACTCCAATGTAAGGAGGTCTCTAATATAAAGGGAACTCTGATGTAAGGGGGTCTCAGACATTAAGAGGTCTCTGATATAAAGGGGACTCTAATGTAAGGGGGTCTCTGATATAAAGGGGAACTCTGATGTAAGGGAGACTCTGATGTAAGGGGGTCTCTGATATAAAGGCGGTCTCTGATGTAAGGGGGAATCTGATATAAAGGGGGACTCTGATATAAAGAGGTCTCTGATGTAAGGGGGACTCAGATATAAGGGGGACTCTGATATAAAGGGGGCCCTGATTTAAAGGGGGACTCTGATCACAGTGAGTATGTCAGTGTCAGTGGGCGGAGATAATTTGGTAATGATTATTTTTTGGGGGTTGATATTTTGGTAAATTTATGTAAAATTCGGGTGTCAGGTGATTGGACGAGGATCGGCTGTGCAGAATCTTCAGGGCGGTAAAGCGATTCCCGATGGATAGATCTTCCCGGAGCTTATCATCCCACGGCCTGCCACTAGGGGGCGTCCTGATTATTTCACATTTCTGTGATTTTTTTCGTCCCTTCGGCGGGGCCTCCTCCTCCTCTCTGCGATGATTTGGAAGATTCCGGGAGAAGAGCGTCTGCGGCCGGCATGTGCTGGGAATAAATAGAAGATGTATACACAGATGAAGTAAATAAAAGAGCCGGCCCCCGGGAGAGGCGGCCCCGCGTCTTGTTGTGAAACGCCACCAGATTGAAGATCAATCAAATCATCCCCCAAAAATCCTGAGCGCCGTGCAGCTGGCCTTCTGACTCAATTATTCCGAATTCAGCTCACTGCTAGAAAAAAAAATCACTCTTTCCTAGAGGGCGATGGAAATGGAAATTACGCCGACAACATCGAAAAAAAAAAAGTGCACCTGTCATTTAAAGTGAAACTCCGGGCAAAAAATTAATAAAAAGACACAAAAACACACAGTTTTTGTCCTCAGGTTATATTCTCAGAAGATCAAATGTAATTCATTGAAAGAAAAAAGTATGAATTTGGAAAATACCGCATTATAGCCACTAGATGGAGCTGAGGGACATACTTATTTCATATGATACTTAGAGCCATCTAGTGGCCATAATGTGGTAATGAACTCCATTTAAATTAATAGTTTAAACTCAGCCTAAAAAAAAAAAGCGTGAATGGTAAAAATACCGCATTGTGGCCACTAGATGGCGCTGAGGTGCATACCTATTTCATATGATACTCAGAGCCATCTAGTGGCCATACTGCGGTATTTAAAAAAAATATATTGTGAATAAAATTCAATCTGCAGAGAATGTTGCCTGCGATTTTTGCCCCACAGAATAAATGTTATGGCCACTAGATGGAGCTGAGGTGCATACTTATTTCATTTGATGCTCAGAGCCATCTAGTGGCCATGATGTGGCATTTACTCTATTTACACTTGTATAGTTATAAAAAAAAAATTGCATAGGGTGAATGAGGCAAAACTAAATGTTCTCAGGTTATATTTTCTGACAGGTCCTCTTGAAGTGACGCGGGTCCACTTGGAGTGACAGGTCCCCTCGGAGTGAAAGGTCCCCTTGAAGTGATAGGTCCTCCTGGAGTGAAGGGTCCCCTTCGAGAGACAGGTCCTCTTGGAGGAACAGGTCCCCTTAAAGTGACAGCCCCCTCTGGAGTGATGGGTTCCCTTGAAGTGACAGGTCCCCTTTAAGTGAAGAGTCTCCTAGAAGTGACAGGTCCTCTTGGAGTGACTGGTCCCCTCGCAGTGACAGGTCCCCTTGGATAGAAGGGTCCCCTTGAAGTGAAGGTACTCTTGAGGTATTGGGTCCCCTTGGAGTGATAGGTCCCCTTGTAGTGAAGGTCCTCCTGAAGCGACAGGTCCCCGTGAAGTGATAGGTCCCCTTAAAGTGACAGCGCCTCTTGAAGTGAAGGTCCTCTTGGGTTGACAGGTCCCGGAATGACAGATCCCCTTGGAGTGATAGGTCCCCTTGGAGTGATGGGTCCTCTTGAAGTGAAAGATCCTGTTGAAGTGACGGGTCCCCTTGAAGTGACGGGTCCCCTTGAAGTGATGGGTCCTCTTAAAGTCACAGGTCCCCTTGTAGTGAAGGTCTTCTTGAAGTGAAGGTCCCCTTGAAGTGAAGGTCCCCTTGAAGTGAAGGTCCTCTTGAAGTGAAGGTCCCCTTGAAGTGAAGGTCCTCTTGAAGTGAAGGTCCCCTTGAAGTGAAAGGTCCTCTTGAAGTCACAGGTCCCCTTGTAGTGAAGGTCTTCTTGAAGTAAAGGTCTTCTTGTAGTGAAGGTCCTCTTGTAGTGAAGGTCCCCTTGAAGTGAAGGTCCCCTTGAAGTGAAGGTCCTCTTGTAGTGAAGGTCCTCTTGAAGTGAAGGTCCCCTTGTAGTGAAGGTCCCCTTGTAGTGAAGGTCCTCTTGAAGTGAAGGTCCCCTTGAAGTGAAGGTCCCCTTGAAGTGAAGGTCCTCTTGTAGTGAAGGTCCTCTTGAAGTGAAGGTCCCCTTGTAGTGAAGGTCCCCTTGTAGTGAAGGTCCTCTTGAAGTGAAGGTCCCCTTGAAGTGAAGGTCCCCTTGAAGTGAAGGTCCCCTTGTAGTGAAGGTCCTCTTGAAGTGAAGGTCCCCTTGAAGTGAAGGTCCTCTTGAAGTGAAGGTCCCCTTGAAGTGAAAGGTCCTCTTGAAGTCACAGGTCCCCTTGTAGTGAAGGTCTTCTTGAAGTGAAGGTCCTCTTGTAGTGAAGGTCCCCTTGAAGTGAAGGTCCCCTTGAAGTGAAGGTCCTCTTGAAGTGAAGGTCCCCTTGTAGTGAAGGTCCCCTTGTAGTGAAGGTCCCCTTGTAGTGAAGGTCCCCTTGTAGTGAAGGTCCCCTTGTAGTGAAGGTCCTCTTGAAGTGAAGGTCCCCTTGTAGTGAAGGTCCCCTTGTAGTGAAGGTCCTCTTGAAGTGAAGGTCCTCTTGAAGTGAAGGTCCCCTTGAAGTTAAGGTCCCCTTGTAGTGAAGGTCCCCTTGAAGTGACAGGTCCTCTTTGCTCCATCTTATGGCTGGCATGTGGGTGATGCCGTCTGGTTCTCTCACTAAGCAGATTCCTGATGTCTCTTAATGCCGACATAAGTGTGTAATGATCAAGGGATTAGGGTAAATAACGATCGGTCAGACAGCTGCGTTCAGCGGCCTGAGGAGCGTTCCGCATCAACACGTCATCAGATGGTTTTGGTCTCTCACCGTCTCACCTCACCGTCACCCCCCCTTCCCCCCTCGTCTGGCTCTCGGCTTGATTTTTAATGCCATGAGACGGCTGAGGTGTGATGTAAAAGTGAAGCAGCTGGGCGGTGTAATTATCGCCCGATGACGTCATTGCGGGGAGGGCACACCGCCATTCCCATGTTCTCTGGTTATCTTCAAGTAGACCCATCATAGGATATATTTATCACGTGACCCCCCTCCCCCACCTTGTAAAACAACCCATTCAGTTTAACCCCTTCAATAATCGGGCACTTTTACCCCCTTCCTGCTCAGGCCAATTCTCAGCTTTCAGCACTCTCACACTTTGAATGACAATTACACGGTCATGTAACACTGAACACATGTGACGTTCTTTTCATTTTTTTGAGACAAATAGAACTTTCTTTAGGTAACATTTTATCACCTCGAGGCGGTATTCTTTTGTTGATGAATAGGGATGAGCCAAACATACCGGTGTTCGGTTCGCACCAGAACCGTCGAACAGACCGACCGTTGGCGCGAACATTTAGAACCCCATTGAAGTCTATGGGACTCGAACGTTCGAATTCAAAAACGCTAATTTTAAAGACCATTATTCAAGTTATTGTTGGAAAACGTCTTTGAGAACCCGGGTATTGCCCCAGGGAAAAAAGTTTAAAAAACTGTCGTTTTTCCATTGATACATGTTCCCTTGGGCAAGACCCGGGTTCTCAAAGACGTTTTCACAGGCAAACTATAGACACCCAGCAGGTACAATATTTAAAGGAATTTTTTTTTTTTTTTAATTTAAGCATCATTAAAATCACTGCTCCAGGAACAGTGATTTTAATAATGTTTAAATAAAAAAAAATAATGAAAAATTCCTTTAAATATTGTACCTGCTGGGTGTCTATACCTGTGATAACGTCTTTAAATAGCACAATCACCTGCCTGCCAGTAAATTAGGAAGAACTGATCTATCTAAGCCAGGGGTCCTCAAACTTTTTAAACGGGGGGCCGGTTCACTGTCCCTCAGACCATTAGAGGGCCGGACTATAAAAAAAAAAAAAAACTATGAACAATTTCCTATGCACACTGCACATATGTTATTTTGAAGTATATACACACACACAGCGCTACAAAACAAATATACCAGCAATAACGCTCTTTGACCATCAATGCTCGCCAGTCCAGCCCAATCAGTGCCTCACCATCATTGCAAGTCCCCCTCACCATCATTGAAAGCCCCCCTCACCGTCATTTCAAGCCATCATTGCAAGCCCACCCTCACTGTCATTCAGACCATCATTGCAAGCCCCCCACCACCACCATTTCAAATTCAAGCCATCATTTCAAGCCTCCCCTCACCATTGCAAGCCCCTCGCGAACATTGCAAGCCCCCCTTCATCATTATAAGCCCCTCCAGGGCCGATCCTACCCGGGGTGCAGTGGGTGCCCCGCACCCAGCGCTGTCATGCGCGAGGCGCCGAGCGAGCCGCCGAGGAGGTTCTTTTTTTTTTTTTTTTTTTTTTTTTAATCCGAGCCGCCGAGCCGCCGAAGCAATCCCAGACCCGAGCGGGATGTGACGACGTGACGTCACACGGCCGCTCGGCTCCACCCACCGTGACCTCTGCCACTGCCATCTAGGTTCAGACAGCGTGCGGGAGCGAGCGCCGAGCGGAGCTGCCGCCTGATTCAGCTGAGATTGAGCGCCTCAGCCTGCCTAATGGGGGGTTGTCCTGGGGGAGTCTGTACTACTGGGGGGTTTGTCTTGGGGGGGTCTGTACTACTGGGGGGTTGTCCTGGGTGGGTCTGTACTAATGGGGGGTTTGTCCTAGGGGAGTATGTACTAATGGGGGTTTGTCCTGGGGGGTCTGTACTAATGGGGGGTTGTCCTGGGGGAGTATGTACTAATGGGGGGGTCTGTACTAATGGGGGGTTGTCCTGGGGGAGTCTGTACTAATGGGGGGTTTGTCTTGGGGGGGTCTGTACTACTGGGGGGTTGTCCTGGGTGGGTCTGTACTAATGGGGGGTTGTCCTGGGGGAGTCTGTACTAATGGGGGGTTGTCCTGGGGGAGTCTGTACTAATGGGGGGTTTGTCTTGGGGGGGTCTGTACTACTGGGGGGTTGTCCTGGGTGGGTCTGTACTAATGGGGGGTTGTCCTGGGGGAGTCTGTACTAATGGGGGGTTGTCCTGGGGGAGTCTGTACTAATGGGGGGTTGTCCTAGGGGAGTCTGTACTAATGGGGGGTTGTCCTGGGGGAGTCTGTACTACTGGGGGGTTTGTCTTGGGGGGGTCTGTACTACTGGGGGGTTGTCCTGGGTGGGTCTGTACTAATGGGGGGTTGTCCTGGGGGAGTCTGTACTAATGGGGGGTTATCCTGGGGGGTCTGTACTAATGGGGGGTTGTCCTGGGGGGGTCTGTACTAATGGGGGGTTGTCCTGGGGGGTCTGTACTAATGGGGGGTTGTCCTGGGGGAGTCTGTACTAATGGGGGGTTATGCTGGGGGAGTCTGTACTAATGCGGGGATTGTCCTGGGGGAGTCTGTACTAATGCGGGGATTGTCCTGGGGGAGTCTGTACTAATGGGGGGTTTGTCCTGGGTGGGTCTGTACTAAAGGGGGGTTGTCCTGGGGGGTCTGTACTAATGGGGGGTTGTCCTGGGGGGGGGGGGTCTGTACTAATGGGGGGTTGTCCTGGGGGAGTCTGTATTAATAGGGGGTTGTCCTGGGGAGTCTGTACTAATGGGGGGTTATGCTGGGGGAGTCTGTACTAATGGGGGGTTATCCTGGGGGAGTCTGTACTAATGCAGGGATTGTCCTGGGGGAGTCTGTATTAATGGGGGGTTGTCCTGGGGGAGTCTGTATTAATGGGGGGTTATCCTGGGGGGGTCTGTACTAATGGGGGGTTATCCTGGGGGAGTCTGTACTAATGCAGGGATTGTCCTGGGGGAGTCTGTACTAATGGGGGGTTTGTCCTGGGTGGGTCTGTACTAAAGGGGGGTTGTCCTGGGGGGGGTCTGTACTAATGGGGGGTTGTGCTGGGGGGGGGTCTGTACTAATGGGGGGTTTGTCCTGGGGGTGTCTGTACTCATGGGGGGTGGTTTGTCCTGGGGGTGTCTGTACTCATGGGGGGTGGTTTGTCCTGGGGGGTCTGTACTGAGGGAGGGGGTTTATACTTAGTTAGGAGTCTGCACTGACGGAGGAGGTCTATACTTAGTGAAGGGGGGCTGTACTGAGGGGCGACTATAGGTGGAGGAAGGGGGGCGACACCATGTTTTACCTCAACTGGTGACAACAACCCTAGTGATGCCACTGCAGCTGCGGGCTCTTCATTCCTCCTTCCACTCTCTCCCCTCCTTCTCTTCACGTGCAATGCTGTACTAGCGATGCTTGCCAGGGAAGAAATAGAATAGAAAAAGGAGCAGAGAAGAGGATTGTGGGACTTGTAGTTCGAGGACTGGCAGCCCCACTGTAAAAAAGAAACTGCAGCCCACACGGCATGTTCAGCTGAATGGGGGAGAGAGAGAGCCAGGACACCAGGAAAGCTTTCAGGGAAGTGCACCCAGGACTCCAGAGGGAGAGGACAGTGCTGAGAGAACACCATCAGAGAAAGAACCCCGCTGCCGTGCGCGCCACCAGAGGGAAAGCCGCACAGCCTAGTGCCATCCCTGGCGGAGAAAAGATTGGAGTCCTTGCCAGAATACAGATCTGGGCTCTACCCAGTGGAGTATCCTTGAGCAATTCAGAGTGAGCTGACTCCTGATCAGAGGAACCGTTGTTGCTGTATCGCTGGGTCAGGTGAGAGCCGATCGGCCATTATCTACTTATGTTAATAGGAACTGCAGTCTCTGACCATCTTCTGTATTATATCTGCAGTCTCTGACTGTCTCCTGTATTATTTCTCCAGTCCCTGACTGTCTCCTGTATTATTTCTCCAGTCCCTGACCGTCTCCTGTAGTATGTCTGCAGTCTCTGACCATCTCCTGTAGTATGTCTGCAGTCTCTGACCATCTCCTGTAGTATGTCTGCAGTCTCTGACCATCTCCTGTAGTATGTCTGCAGTCTCTGACCATCTCCTGTAGTATGTCTGCAGTCTCTGACCATCTCCTGTAGTATGTCTGCAGTCTCTGACCATCTCCTGTAGTATGTCTGCAGTCTCTGACCATCTCCTGTAGTATGTCTGCAGTCTCTGACCATCTCCTGTAGTATGTCTGCAGTCTCTGACCATATCCTGTATTATATCTCCAGTCACTGACTGTCTCCTGTAATAGGTCTACACTCTCTGACCAGCTCCTGTACTATGATTGCAGTCTCTGACCATCTCTTGTATCATGTCTGCAGTCTCTGACCATCTCTTGTATCATGTCTGCAGTCTCTGACCATCTCCTGTACTATGATTGCAGTCTATGACCATCTCTTGTATTATATCTCCAGTCACTGACTGTCTCCTTTAATATGTCTACACTCTCTGACCATCTCCTGTACTATGATTGCAGTCTCTGACCATCTCTTGTATCATGTCTACAGTCTCTGACCATCGCCTGTACTATGTTTTGGGGCACTTTCTAACAGTATCAGAGAGGTTCCCCTCCAGGTCTCATTAGTGTACGCTCTTCCAGTATTTTCTTTATTGTTAAAAGATCATGGGAGGATCCTTAGGCAACAAAGACTTCTTAGAGGAGCATCTCTGTGTTTGAGTCATTGCCACAGAAACATTTGTAAAGGGGAGGAGTTGGTAAGATGACCACGCCCCTTTGTGGGGGCGCCAGAAATATTTCTGCACCCAGGCGCCTGTGACCCTAGGATCGGCCCTGAGCCCCTCATTGCAAGCCCCCCTCGCAATCATTAATTGCAAACTGATCATGATTATTGCAAGCCCCCCCACCTCACCATCATTACATCACCATCATCATCATCATCATCCCCTCATTGCAAGCCCCCCCCCCTCACCATTATAATTGTAAGCCCTTCATTACAAGCCCCCCCTCACAATCATAATTGCAAGCCGATCAAGATCATTGCAAGCCCCCCAAATCATCATTACATCATCATCATCATCAGTCCCTCATTGCAACTCCCCTCACCTTTGCAAGCCCCCCTCACCATAATCAGCCCCTCATTGCAACCCCCCCTCACCATTGCAAGCCCCTGATTGCAAGCCCCCCCACCTTCATCATAACATCATCAGCCCTTCATTGCAAGCCCCCCCCCCCCACCATCATCATAATTTTATCATCACCCCTCCACCATCATTATTACATCAATATCAGCCCCCCTCACCATCGCAAGCCCCCTCCCTCCCTCACCATTGTAAGCCCTGCACAGCACTTTCTCCTTACCGTGCCACACTGCTCACTCAACTGCCGTGACGATCCCGCTGTGTCACGAAGGTAACAGTTCTGGCGCGCTGTGATAAATGTCCCGCCCTCCTCCTCCTAGACCAGCTTGTGTGATAGACATAACACCGGCTCTATCACACGAGCTAGTCTAGGAGGAGGAGGGCGGGACATTTATCACAGCGCACCGTTAACACTGTCATCTCCGTGACACAGCGGGATTGCTGTGTTACAATCTGCAGTGTAACCGGCGTTGCCTGTCAGGGACAGGTGGGCCGGTTACAAGTCCTCCGCGGGCCGCATGTGGCCCGCGGGCCGTAGTTTGAGGACCCCTGATCTAAGCGATACAGTGTATAAATATATGTACAACTCCTAGGGATGTATATATATCCTCTACACACTGTAAATTAAGCTAAACTGACTAGCCTGCCTGCTCTATCTAGCTATATAAAAAGATAATCTCTCTGTCTCTCTAACTGCTCTTATTAACAAGCGGGAACACACTACACGAGGCCGCCCAGCAGGCGGCCTTATATAGTGTGGGGCGTGTGCTAAAGCCCTGAGCCATAATTGGTCAAAGCCACCCAGGCTTTGGCCAATTATGGCTCTTCGTTTTTTGCGCGCTGTGATTGGCCAAGCATGTGGGACATACAGCATGCTTGGCCAATCATCAGCGCGCACTGCCGCAGTGAATTATGGGCCGTTTTGCGTCACTCGAATTTGGCGCGAACGACCGATTTTGTTCGAATTTCGTCGAACATACGAACAGACAATGTTCGAGTCGAACATATGTTCGCTTCGAACGCAAAGCTCATCCCTATTGATGAACAAATGAAAGACTGAAATTTGGAAAAGAAAATGTTTTTCTTAGTTTCTGTTATAAAACGTTTTCTCCTTCACTGATGGGTACTGATGAGGAGGCACTGATAGTGAGCACTGATAGGCAGCATTGATGGGCACTGCTAAGCAGTATTGATGGACAGTGACAGGCGGCACTGATAGGAGGCACTGATGGCACTGATAGGCAGCATTGATGGGCACAGAGAGGTGGCACTGATGGGCACTGATAGGCAGCATTGACGGGCACAGATAGGCAGCACTGATGAGCACAGAGAGGCGGCACTGATGGGCACTGATAGGCAGCACTGAGAGGCAGCATTGATGGGCACTGATAGGCGGCACTGATGGGCACAGATAGGCGGCACTGATGGGCACTGATAGGTGGCACTGATGGGCATTAATAGGCAACACTGATAGGCGGCACTGATGGGCACTGATAGGTGGCACTGATGGGACTGCACTGATAATCAGGGTACTGATGGGCACTGATAGGCGGCACCGATAATCCTGGCACTGATGAGGAGACACTGATAGACATCACTGATGAGGAGGCATTGATGAGCACTGATAGGCAGCACTGATGGGCACTGGAGGAGAACCAGAGGAGGGCTGAAGTCAGCTGTTGGAGTCTTCTGAATGCTGAGACCAGGAAGGGGCTTACTGTGGCTGCACAGACAGCCGCAGGATCTGTAGGAGGAGTTTTATCCTCCTCTCTGCTGTCAAGTGCTGAGACAAGGTGGTAGCAGGAACGAGGGAGAGTGGGTGCTGCAGCTGCAGGAGAGGTGTGAGAGCCAAAAGAAATATCCAGGTAAGCCGGATTCAGCACACAGGCTTTGTATTTGACACATGTGATCATAGGCGTGTGCACAGGGTGTGACGGGTGTGCCTGGGCACACCTTAATCACCTAGTGTGCATTAGCATTATCGCTCTGTGTGTCAGCGGGGACGGGAGATGGCAAAAGATTGCCGCTTTTACCAGCTTTGCCATAATAGAGAAGCTTACGCCCTGTGACGGCAGAGGGAGCAATGTCCCGGGGCCCTATACAGTGCCTTGCGAAAGTATTTGGCCCCCTTGATCTTTGCGACATTTTGCCACATTTCAGGCTTCAAACATAAAGATATAAAACTGTAATTTTTTGTGAAGAATCAACAACAAGTGGGACACAATCATGAAGTGAAACGAAATTTATTGGATATTTCAAACTTTTTTAACAAATAAAAAACTGTAAAATTGGGCGTGCAAAATTATTCAGCCTCTTTACTTTCAGTGCAGCAAACTCTCTCCAGAAGTTCAGTGAGAATCTCTGAATGATCCAATGTTGATCTAAATGACTAATGATGATAAATAGAATCCACCTGTGTGTAATCAAGTCTCCGTATAAATGCACCTGCACTGTGATAGTCTCAGAGGTCCGTTTAAAGCACAGAGAGCATCATGAAGAACAAGGAACACACCAGGCAGGTCCGAGATACTGTTGTAGAGAAGTTTAAAGCCGGATTTGGATACAAAAATATTTCCCAAGCTTTAAACATCCCAAGGAGCACTGTGCAAGTGATAATATTGAAATGGAAGGAGTATCAGACCACTGCAAATCTACGAAAACCTGGCCGTCCCTCTAAACTTTCAGCTCATACAAGGAGAAGACTGATCAGAGATGCAGCCAAGAGGCCCATGATCACTCTGGATGAACTGCAGAGATCTACAGCTGAGGTGGGAGACACTGTCCATAGGACAACAATCAGTCGTATACTGCACAGATCTGCCCTTTATGGAAGTGTGGCAAGAAGAAAGCCATTTCTTAAAGATATCCATAAAAAGTGTTGTTTAAAGTTTGCCACAAGCCACCTGGGAGACACACCAAACATGTGGAAGAAGGTGCTCTGGTCAGATGAAACCAAATTTGAACTTTTTGGCAACAATGCAAAATGTTATGTTTGGCGTAAAAGCAACACAGCTCATCACCCTGAACACACCGTCCTCACTGTGAAACATGGTGGTGGCAGCATCATGTTTTGGGCCTGATTTTCTTCAGCAGGGACAGGGAAGATGGTTTAAATTGATGGGAAGATGGATGGAGCCAAATACAGGACTATTTTGGAAGAAAACCTGATGGAGTCTGCAAAAGACCTAAGATTGGGACGGAGATTTGTCTTCCAACAAGACAATGATCCAAAACATAAAGAAAAATCTACAATGGAATGGTTCACAAATAAACATATCCAGGTGTTAGAATGGCCAAGTCAAAGTCCAGACCTGAATCCAATCGAGAATCTGTGGAAAGAACTGAAAACTGCTGTTCACAAACGCTCTCCATCCAACCTCACTGAGCTCGAGCTGTTTTGCAAGGAGGAATGGGCAAAAATGTCAGTCTCTCGATGTGCAAAACTGATAGAGACACCCCAAGCGACTTATAGCTGTAATCGCAGCAAAAGGTGGCGCTACAAAGTATTAACTTAGGGGGGCTGAATAATTTTGCACACCCAATTTTTCAGTTTTTTTATTTGTTAACCGCTTAACGACCACCGCATGTAAATATACGTCCACAGAATGGCACGTACAGGCAGATGGATGTGACGGCACATCCCTGTCTAGAAGTGGGTCGTAGGTCCGATCAGGACCCCCCCGGTACATGCGGCGGTCGGTAAGCCTCTGGGGGCGATCCGGGATGAGGGGGCGGCTGTTCGTTTCTGTCCGCCCCCTCGCGATCGCTCCCAGCGAATCCGCTTTCCCCTCTGCCCGCCCTCTGCCTGTGTAATGTAAACACAGGCAGAGGAAGTGATGTCACCTCTCCTCTCGGCGGTATTTTCGTTCCGGCCAGAGGAGAGAAGACATCACACCTAACACTACACTGACACCAGTACACATAGGCTCACTTAACCCCCCAGATCACCCCCCCCCCCCAGCCCCCTGTCACAGTGTCACTGATTGCAGTGATCATATATTTACTGATCACTGCATTTAGGCTGCATTCACATCTAGGCGTCGGCGGCAGCAGGCGTATTCGGGCGACATGCAATAGGCGTTTTGTCCCCGCGATTTGCGGCGACAAAACGCCTATTGCTTTTTTGCTGGAGGGCAGAATTTACACTGTCGGCTATGGCCGAACGCCCGATACACCTGAAAAAAAGGGTCCGGGACTTGTTTCAGGCTTCACGCTTCAGGCGTATCGGCGTTCGGCGTAGAGATGTGAACCATCTCCATAGCCGACAATGTAAATTCCCCCCTCCAGCGTATGTCAGGCTGCTTCAGCGTCGGGCTTCAGGCGACAAAACGCCTAGATGTGAATGGAGCCTTAGTGTCAGTGTGACAGTTAAAAGTTACAGGGCAGTTAGTCTTAGGCCCCTTTAGGTCCAGGGTAGCCCCCTACCCCCCCTTAATAAAGGTTTAACCCCTTGATCACCACCCTAGTTAACCCTTTCACCCCCTATTGCCAGTGTCACTAAGTGATCGGTTTTCTGATCGCTGTATTAGTGTCACTGTTGCCGCTAGGTAGCTAGTTTTTGTTTTGATATTGCGATTTTTTTTTTTTTTTTTTTTTTTACTAAAGACATGTGGCTGAATACATTTTGGCCTAAATGTTTAACTAAAATTTAGTTTATTCGATTTTTCTTATAACAAAAAGTAGAAAATATAATTTTATTTAAAAAAATTCGGTATTTTTCTGTTTATATCGCAAAAAATCGCAGAGGCAATCAAATACCATCAAAAGAAAGCTCTATTTGTGAGAAGAAAAGGACGCAAATTTTGTTTCGGTACAACATTGCATGGCCGCGCAATTACCAGTTAAAGCAGCGCAGTGCCAAATTGTAAAAACACCTTTGGGCATTTAGCAGCATATTGGTCCGGGGCTTAAGTGGTTAAAAAAGTTTGAAATATCCAATAAATGTCGTTCCACTTCATGATTGTGTCCCACTTGTTGATTCTTCACAAAAAATTACAGTTTTATATCTTTATGTTTGAAGCCTGAAATGTGGCAAAAGGTTGCAAAGTTCAAGGGGGCCAAATACTTTAGCAAGGCACTGTACATCCACACACGTGTGTCTGAGCTTTGGGGCGCACACCCCAAATACAATAAGCTGCGCACACCTCTGCATGTGATCTCATGGGATTTACAGGAGAATTCCTCCCATTTGGAGGAGATTTTTCTCTCACTTCCTGTTGTGCCTCCAGGACAGGAAGTGAAGCGAAATCTCCCCATTGCGATACAGACAGCGTGCAACCACCCAATGGAGGGGGTTTAACCCTTTCCTACTCCGATCAAAGGGAAAGTTTTGGCTAGACTTGGACTTCAAGCAGCAGAAGATTTCTGAAGCCTCGTACACACGTACGAGAACCTCGACGGGCGGAACACATCGTTCCGCCCGTCGAGGTTCTCGGCCGGCCGTCAGAATCGGCGACCATTCCGTTGGGAAAGGCGACCAGCTATTAATCCCGATGGGCCGTCGAGCAAATAGAGAACCTGCTCTCTATTTGCTCGACGGGTTTCTCGACGGGCTGGGCTCGCCGAATCCGTACACACGGCCGAGGTTTTCTTGCTGGTTTCTGCCGAGAATCTCGGCTGTGTGTACGCCGCCTGAGAGTATATTGAATTGTGAGGGTCAGTGGCGTCCATAGAGGGCGACGGAGCGCCGCCTCCTCTCTCTCCTGCACCGCCACTAAATACAATACATAGATTTGTGCATTGCATGAATCTATGTTCTGTCGCTGCCGCTGACTATTCATCTGGTGAGCACCGGCCATCTGAATAATGGCAGCTGATTGGCTGTGGAAGTGTCTATCAGGGCCAGTGGCCTGAGGGCTGTAATCAGCTTCCTAATAGTTAACCAGGGGATGCACAGGGGTGTGCGTTCCCTGGTTAACACTGACAGGCGTCTCAGCCAATCGGGTTCACCGGTTCTGGCTACCAGTAACCAGATTGGCTGAAGCGTTATCAAGGGCGGGAGAAGACATCGAGGGACGCTGGAATGAGGATGGCTGACCCTTAGAAAGGCAAGTGTTTGGCGAGGGGGTGGGGGGCATTTCACAGGGCACAGGGGCGCTAATTTTTGGGCAGGCACGGTGGTGACAATTGATGGGCACAGTGGCGAGAATTGATGGGCACAGTGGTGATAAATGATGGCACAGTGGCTGCTTTTGGCATGGCACGGTGGTGACAATTGATGGGCACGGTGATGACAATTGATGGCACAGTGGCTGCGTTTGGCATGGCACAGTGGTGATAATTGATGGGCACAGTGGTGACAATTGATGGGCACAGTGGTGATAAATGATGGCACAGTGGCTGCTTTTGGCATGGCACGGTGGTGACAATTGATGGGCACGGTGGTGACAATTGATGGGCACGGTGATGACAATTGATGGCACAGTGGCTGTGTTTGGCATGGCACACTGGTGACAATTGATGGGCACAGTGGCGACAATTGATGGCATGACACAGTGGTGACAATTGATGGCCATGGTGGTGACGATGGCATCGTGGTGACAATTGACGGGCACGGTGGTGACAATTGATGGCACAGTGGTAACAATGGCACAGTGGCTGCTTTTGGCATGGCACAGTGGTGACAATTGATGACACAGTGGTGATAAATGATGGCACAGTGGCTGCTTTTTTTGGGCACAGTGGCTGCGTTTGATGGGCACAGTGAGGCTGCAATTGTTTTTTTTTTTCATTTGTTTGCGCCCCCCAAAAATGTTGAGCACCAGCCACCCCTGGTGAGAGTATACTGTATTGTGGTATGTATATATATATATATATATATATATATATATATATATATATATATATATATATATATATATATATATATATATAAATCCTGGTGCCGTTCTCCTCGTGTCTTGTAAATAGAGATTGCCTGGAAGGCTTTGATGTCCTGGCGGGCGCTGGAGGCTCTGAGTGTCAACATGGCATATCTGGGGTTGTTTGATGCCGAGTACCGCCAGCATTCCGCACCTCCAAGAATGCACAACAGATAAAGTGTATCAAAATAAGTTCTGCATGGATTGGGCGATTTGCCTGTCGGTGGAGCGTCTTCTCCCTTCTCATAGCAGGATGAGCCCTCCCCTCCACAGCTGCTATCAGTTCATCAATGCAAAGGGGTGGGCATGGTGGTGCAGCGGTGCGGGAGTCTAACGGGAACCCTTCATGGCCTTCACTTCTGAGTCCTCTTCCAGACACGAATCTTCAGAATCTCGGCCGAGTTCCAGGGCCGGGAGGTTCGAGGTTTGTTCCTGGAAATGGTCTTGTTTTTGGAATTTGGTTTAGTGGTGGCTGGTGCAAATAAACTAAAAAAAATTGAAAAAAAAAAACAAAACATCAATTGCCACCACTGTGCCAGCAAACGCTGCCACTGTGTCATCAAATGCCGCCACTGTGCCATGAAACGCCGCCACTGTGCCATCAAACACCGCCACTATGCCCATTAAATGCAGCCACTATGCCCATCAAACGCTGCCACTGTGCCATCAAACACTGCCACTGTGCTATCAAACGCTGCCACTGTGCCTTCAAACGCTGCCACTGTGCCATCAAACGCCGCCACTATGCCCATCAAACGCTGCCACTGTGCCATCAAATGCTGCCACTGTGCCATCAAACGCCGCCACTGTGCCATCAAACGCCGCCACTGTGCAATCAAACTCCACCACTGTGCCATCAAACGTCGCCACTTTGCCCATTAAATGCAGCCACTTTTCCGATCAAACGCTGCCACTGTGCCATCAAACGCTGCCACTGTGCCGTCAAACGCCGCCACTATGCCCATTAAATGCAGCCACTATGCCCATCAAACGCTGCCACTGTGCCATCAAACGCCGCCACTATGCCCATCAAACGCTGCCACTGTGCCATCAAACGCCGCCACTATGCCCATTAAATGCAGCCACTATGCCCATCAAACGTTGCCACTGTGCCATCAAACGCCACCACTATGCCCATTAAACGTTGCCACTGTGCCAACCGCCGCCACTATGCCCAATAAATGCAGCCACTATGCCCATCAAACGCTGCCACTGTGCCCATCAAACGCTGCCACTGTGCCCAACAAACGCTGCCACTGTGCCTGCCATCAAACGCTGCCACTGTGCCTGCCATCAAACTGCTATCAGTTTATCAATGCAAAGGGGTGGGCATGGTGGTGCAGCGGTGCGGGAGTCTACCGGGAACCCTTCATGACTTTCACTTCTTCCTCTTCCAGACACGTATCCTCAGAATCTCGGCCGAGATCCAGGCCCAGGAGGTTCGAGGTTTGTCCCTGGAAATGTTTTTGTTTTTGGAATTTGGTTGGTGGTGGACAGTGGTGGCTGGTGCAAATAAACTAAAAAAAAATGAAAAAAAAAAAACATCAATTGCAGCCACTGTGCCATCAAATGCTGCCACTATGCCCATTAAATGCAGCCACTTTTACCATCAAACGCCGCCACTGTGCCATCAAACGCTGCCACTATGCCCATTAAATGCAGCCACTTTTCCCATCAAACGCTGCCACTGTGCCATCAAACGCCGCCACTATGCCCATTAAATGCAGCCACTATGCCCATCAAACGCTGCCACTGTGCCATCAAACGCTGCCACTGTGCCATCAAACGCTGCCACAGTGCCATCAAACGCCGCCACTGTGCCCATTAAATGCAGCCACTATGCCCATCAAACGTTGCCACTGTGCCATCAAACGCCGCCACTATGCCCATTAAATGCAGCCACTATGCCCATCAATTGCTGCCACTGTGCCTGCCATCAAATGCTGCCACTGCGCCCATTAAACGCTGCCAGTATGCCCATCAAACACTGCCAGTGCGTCCATTAAACTTTGCCACTATGCCCATCAAACGCTGCCACTGCGCCCAACAAGTGCTGCCACTGTGCCATCAAACGCTGCCACTGTGCCTGCCATCAAACGCTGCCACTGTGCCCATCAAAAGCAGCCACTGTGCCCATCAACTGTTGCGACTGTGCCATCAAACGCTGCCACTGTGCCATCAAACGCAGCCACTGTGCCCATCAAACACATCCACTGTGCCATCAAACGCTGCCACTGTGCCATCAAACGCAGCCACTGTGCCCATCAAACGCATCCACTGTGCCATCAAACGCTGACACTGTGCCATCAAACTCTGCCACTGTGCCATCAAACGCTGCCACTGTGCCATCAAATGCAGCCACTGTGCCCATCAAATGCCGCCACTGTGCTATCAAATGCTGCCACTGTGCCATCAAATGCAGCCACTGTGGCATCAAATGTTGACTGTGCCCATCAAATGCAGCCACTGTGCCAAACGTTGCGACTGTGCCAATCAAACCCTACCACTGTGCCATCAAATGTTGTGACTGTGCCAATCAAAGGCCGCCACTGTGCCCATTAAATGTTGCGACCATCTCCTGTACTGTTGTGCCCAGCTTCTCAATTCGAGCCACCCCCACCCCGCTTCTCAATCAGTGCCACCCCCCCGCTTTTCAATCCAGCCCCTTAGTTCTCAATTTGCGATGGCACCCCTGCCCAACCCATGGTTTTCTACTCCACCAGGGGGCCCATGCCCGAAGCTGTGTAAGGGGCCTGAAAATTCCTGATGGCGGCCCTGCACAGGATGCCCCATTCTTCTAGAGTGAATGAGTGGCAGCCATCTAGTGGCGTAAACATATTACTGCAGGGCCAGGGGCAAGGGCTGGGCATGAAGAGGAGGCTGCCCTGGGTGCAGAGAAGCAAAGAACAGACACAGGGTTGTACACCCATTTTCTATGGTATGTATTAACAGAGGGGGGAGGGGGGGCACAATTTAAGATCCTTGCTCAGGGTACAGCACCAGATATGAGGTATTTAAGCCTGACTTTTTTTTTCACCATTTAACAAAAAAAAAAACCTCACTTGTTGGCATTCTAACCCTTCCCCCGCTCTACCCATAACTTAGAAAAAGGGTTTGGCTGCGGCCGAACGGTCATTACTAGACGGCGGCGCTGCATATCTCTCCCTCAGAAAGCAGCGAGCCGAGCATTCCGCAACATATTACTTCTTCAAGTCTCGGCCCATTAACGCATTTCACTCGCAAGTTCAACACGAGTGCATTATAATCCATTAATATTCTCCGGCGCGCACAAATTACGCCGTTCTCCGTATATTATCTTGCGTGAGGAGAAAAGAGATTATACTTCTTGGTTCTCTGCTCCAGGGGGGGGCTTGCCTAAAGCTGTGTGAGGGGCCCCAAAATTTGTGATGGCTGCCCTGATTGCACTACCTGCTGGCCCTTTGCATCAGTTTGCGGGCACCACCAGCCAGCGTGGCCCACCCTCCCCCCCCCCCGTGTGAAAATCCGGAACCTGCAAACACTCAGGCCCGGTGAATCCGAAGCTGGCAAGCGAACGGCATATTTTGCGGTTCGTATGGCGATCGGAGAGAAGAGATAAGATCCCAAGTAAACAGAAGCACTCCTCCGGCCCTCTTGAAAGTTGGTGAAGTGCCCACAGAATCTGCTGATAAGGTCCCATCTGTGAAAACAAAGGCGCCGGCGCCCTTCTCATGCACTTCAGCCAGAGGCCGAAAGGGCCGATCTTCATTTCTCTGGACCGTCTTGTTATTCCACAAAAGAAGAGACCCAAATGATGGGGAGTTCCTTCTTAGGACACAACGATCGGGGGCAGGGCCACCATCAGGGAGTACAGGCAGTACACCTGTAAGGGGCCCAGGGGTCTCCAGGGGCCCAGATGGCAACCCCCTATTCTTTTTCTCCAATTTATTGTTTATTTTTTGTTTTTGTTCTTCAGCACCCAAAGCCCCCCTCCCCAACTTGTAAGGGGCTCGGTGGTCCCCAGGGGCCCGGATGGCAACCCCCTATTTAAAAAAAAAAAACATTTTTTATTTTTGTTTGTCAGCACCCAAGTCCCCCCTCCCCAACCTGTAAGGGGCCCGGAGGCAACCCCCTATTTGTTTTAATTATTATTATTATTTTTTTAATTATTTTTTATTTTTTCCAATTTTTTTTTATTTTCTGATTTTGTTTTTGTTCTTCATCGCACAAAGCCCCCCTCCTGACCTGTAAGGGGCCCGATGGTCCCCAGGGGCCCGGATGGCAACCCACTATTCTTTTTCCAATTTATTTTTGTTTTTGTTCGTAAGCACCCAAAGCCCCCATTCCTGACCTGAAAGGGGCTGGTGGTCCCCAGGGGCCCGGATGGCAATCCCTATTTTTTTTTTTTTTTTAAATCCAACTTTTTTTTGGGGGTTTTTGCCTCGGTGGTCCCCAGAGGCCCAGATGGCAACACCCTATTTTTTGTTCCAATTTATTACATTTTTTTTTTGTTTGTTTGTCAGCACCCAAAGCCCCGACCTGTAAGGGGCCCGGATGGCAACCCCCTATTTTCTTTTATTAGTATTATTTTTTTATATATATATTTTTTTCCAATTTATTTTTTATTTTCGGTTTCTGTTTTTGTTCTTCAGGACCCAAACCCTCCCTCCCTGACCTGAAAGGGGCTCGGTGGTCCCCAGGGGCCTGGATGGCAACCCCCTATTTTTATTTTATTTTTTCAATTTTTTTTTTGTTTTTGTTCGTCAGCACCCAAATCCCCGCTCCCCAACCTGTAATGGGCACGGATGGCAACCCCCACCCCCTCCTCACCCCTCCGGTTCTCTGCTCCACCAGGAGGCCCATGCCTAAAGCTGTGTAAGGGGCCCGAAAATTCCTGATGGCGGCCCTGATCGGAGGAGCAGGCGCGGTCCCGTCTCAGGGAGTGTAACGGGGCCCCAGAACAGGACGATGTGCTGTCGCTTTCAATTTCTCTCCTTCTGGTAACTTGCGTTCTATTGGCTGAAATAAAAATGATAAAGCCTGAAAATAGCCCAAAAAAGCGCACCGAAAAATGCTCAAAGAAGAAGAAGCTCGGGTGTGAACCTCGCCCAACGTCATGAATGGAGTACAGAACAGGGGAGGACTGGGCTGGGGTGCAGGAGGGTCAGGCCCCTGATGAGGCAGTACAGCCAGCACCCTGTACCTGGCCCAGACCTCAAAAGGGGGGGTCCAGGCACCTGAGCAGGAGGGCCGGCTGTTCTGTCTTACCGCAGACACCAAATCCTCTTCTGTTTCCCCTGCAGTACTGCCAGCTTCTCCTCCTCTTGCTCCCTCCGAATGCACTGCAGGGGGATTGGTTCTATCACATGCTCCCCTTCCATTGTCCGGCTCGCTGCTTCTCTTTCCACTGTCTGGGTTGACCTGGGCTCAGAGGAAGTGGATTGAATGATGCTGATTTTGTCTTGCTACTTCTCCTTTTTCTGTCCAGGACGACCTAGGCTCAGAGAATGTGGTTTTGTATAATGCAGAACTTTTCTTGCTGCTTTTCCTCTCACTGTTCAGGGTGACCTGGGCTCAGAGGAAGTGGGTAGAAGGATGCTGATTTTTTCTCTTGCTGCTTCTCCTTCCACTGTTTATGATGACCTGGGCTCAGAATAAACCCCCCCCCCCCCGCGGCGGGAGTCCCCTGAACCGAAAGCTCCCTTCCCCCGTGGTCAGAGCCTCCAAACAGAAATCCTCACCGTCTGTGACCAGAGCCCCTAAAAAGAAAGCCCCACCCTCCCCATGGCCAGAGCCCCCTAAACAGAAATCCTCACCCCCTGCAGGTGTCGCCCCCCCGAACAGAAAGCCTCACCCTCTGTGGCCGGAACCCCCTGAACATAAAGCCTCACCCCCCCGTGGGCGGAGTCCCCCAAAAAGAAAGCCTCACCCCCCAAAGCCTTTATCCCCCTCCCGTGACCATTACCCCACTGAACAGAAAGCCTCACCCCCCTCCCGTGGCTGACGCCTCCCAAACAGAAAGCCTCACCCCACCCACGGCCGGAGCCCCCTGAACATAAAGCCCAACCCCCTTGGCCTGTGCCCCCCAAATAGAAAGCCTCACCCCCCGGCCGGAGTCCCGAACAAAAAGCCCCCCAGGCGACCATCGTCCCCGAACAGAAAGCTTCACCCCCCCTGTGGCCTGAGTCCCCCCGAACAGAAAGCCTCCCCCTCAGCCTCCTCCCCCGAACAGAAAGCCTCCCCCCGGCCTCCTCCCCCGAACAGAAAGCCTCACCCCCCTACCTTAGTTGGAGCCCCCCAAACAGAAAACTTCACGCCCCCACGGCCGGAGCCCCTTGAATAGAAAGCCTCACCCCCCACCCCTGCGGCCGTCGCCCCCCCCCGCACAGAAAACCTCACCCCCCCTGGCCGGAGCCCCCCAAACAGAAAGCTTCACCTCCCCCGTGGCCGGAGCCCCCAAAAAGAAAGCCTTATCCCCCCCTGGGCCGTGCACGTTGCTTGCGCTTGCAAAACCTCCCAGCATGACGGAGTGCGAGTCATGTCATCGGAGAAACCTCCACCAGCGACATGTATAGAAAAACAGCAGATGTTCCGTGAAGTAAAGCGCGTCGCTCACGCCAAGACGCTGGAAAACAACATTCATTTCCTTCGCTCTTTGATAACGATGATGTCATGCAGTTAATAGGAAGTGCCTGTCATTCTCTTTTATTGTAGAAAGCCGAAGGGGCCCCCGCCGCCGCTGCCCTTCGCCCGCCGAACGCCAAAACTTTAATTAAGCCGCTTTTTAATTTTGTGGAACGCATGCAAATCGCAGGCTGAGCTCACTTCTAATGATTTTGCCTTTTTTTTTTTTATCCCGGGAATTATCCAGGGGGGGGGGGGGGGGGGGGGGTGGAGTGTAATCGCGCCGCAGCACCTGCAAAAACAAGCGCCTGAGCGATGTCATAGCGATAACTCAGCGGCCAATTAGGACGCGCCATTGTAACGTAATCCAGGCTGGGGTGGAATTTAGGTGACTGTTACACGTGTGACGGGCCCCCCCCCCCCCCCGCCGCGGGGGCCAAAGGAAAATATCACAACGAATGACCCCAGAAATGAACGTTCACCTGCTGACCAGCCAAGGCGGCAAAAACTATTTAAAGGGTGCGTCCAGAAAAAACAAAACACAGATGTTTTATTACAAGAGGAATTCTAACCCGCATTTCTTTCTTTTTTCTGGGGGTGTCGGATCCTCTGTCGGGGGGCGGGGGATTATTGCCGTCTTTTGTATCACTAAGAGGGAAAACAAGGGGTAACCCCCCCCCCCCAATGGGAAAACAGCAGAAAGTAAAGGAGTGTGAGCAGGACCGCCATCAGGGGGGTACAGGCAGTACACCTGTAAGGGGCCCGGATGGCAACCCCCCCTTTTTTTTTTTGTAAGGGGTCTGGAGGTCTCCAGGGCCGCGGATGGCAACCCCCCTTTTTTTATTTTTTTTTTATAACAGAAAATTAATATATATATATTTTTTATTAAAGGGCCCAGTGTTTTTTTATATATATATATATATATATATATATATATATATATTTTATATTTCTTTTTTATTAAAGGGCCCATAGGTACCCATGGGCCTGGAGGTCCCCAGGGCTACGGATGGCAACCCCCCTTTTTTTTATTAAAACAAATAAATAAATTTTTTTTTAAATATTTTTTTTATTTCTTTTTTCTTTTTTTATATATATATATATATATATATATTTTATTAAAGAGCCCAGATGTCCCCAGGGGCCCGGAGGTCCCCAGGGCCCTATGTGGCAAACCCCCCTTTTTTTTTTTTTTTATTAAAAGGCCCAGAGGTTTCTTTTTTTTTTTTATTAAAAGACCAAGAGGTCCCCATGGTCCCGGATGGCAACCCCCTCTTTTTTTTTAGTATTTTTTTTTAATAAAAAACAAAACAGATTTATTTCTTATATATTTTTTTTTATTAAAGGGCCCAGAGGTCCCCAGGGCCCCGGATGGCTACCCCCCTTTCTTTATATATTTTTCTTTATTTCTTTTTTTGTAAAGCCCCCCCCCCCCCTCTAAATTTCAGGCAGCAGAAACACCCCCCCCCCCGGTTTTCTGCTCCAGGGGGCCCATGCCTAAAGCTGTGTATGGGGCCCCATTATTCCTGATGACAGCCTTGAGTGTGAGCGAGGGTTAGAACCTCAGGCAGCTGCAGTCTGCGGCCCTGGTAAAGTCAAAGAGACAGGAAGTGAGGAGATATTAAGTTGCAATGCCCCACCCCGTGTCTATTGCTAGCAATGGCCCCCGCACACACCCTGGTGTGGGGCAAAAGTACTTCCCAGCCTCCCACAATGCAATGCTCAGCACCAGAGAGCACTCACATTGATGATGATGATGGTGGTGGTAGTAGGGTGACCACGTGTCCATGATTGCCCCGGGACAGTCCCGCATTTTGCAGGTCTGTCCCGGGCACATTTATTCCAGGACAATACAGTGTCCCGGAATGAAACTGACACAGCCACCCCCCGGGCCAATCTTAGGCCCCCAAAAAAGGCCACCAAATCACCGCTTTACTCACTGACAGTGCTTGTCCTGGCCGGGAATGCCTGGAGGAGCACAATCCCGCCCCCTGCTTGTGATTGGAGAAATCATAAATCCCGCCTCTTATGTCCAATCACTGTGCTGTGATTCGTTACAGCACAAGCTGATTTTTGGGAAGGGAGGGTGTCCCTGAATGGTAGTTTGGAAATGTGGTCACCCTAGGTGGTAGTGATGATGACAGTGATAATAACAATGATGGTGATTGGTGCTAATGATGGAGGTTGTGGTGGCAAAGGCAGTGGTGGTGATAGTGCTGATTGTGTTAATGACAGCAATGACATTGGTGGTGATGGTGGTGGAGGTGGTGGAAGGCAGTAATTGTGATGGTGGTGGTAATGACAATGGTAGTGATGATGGTGGCTGTGGTGGTGGCGACAGAGGTGGTAATAGCAGTGGTGGCAATGACAGTGAAGGTGATGATGGTGGTTCACAGAGGTAATGGCAGTGGAGGTGGTGATGGATCATTTATATGATGATGATGAAGGTGGTGGCAGTATAGTTGTGGTGATGGTGGTAATGATGATGGTGATGATGATCGTGGTGGTTGTGATGGTAGTGGCAGTAGTTGTTGTGATGGTGGTGGTGGGGATGGTGGCAATGGTGGTGGCTGTGGTGGTAGTGATGGAAGCAGTAGCATTAGTTTTGGTGGTGGTAATGGTGGTAATGACGGTGGTGGTAATGGCAGTGGTTGTGGTGGTAGTGATGAAGGAGGTGATATCGGTGGAGGCGGTGGCAGTAGTTGTGGTGATGGTGGTGGAGGCGGTAACAGTAGTTGTGGTGATGGTGGTGGAGGCGGTGGCAGTTGTTGAGGTGATGGTGGTGGAGGCGGTGGCAGTAGTTGTGATGGTGGTGGTGGAGGCAGTAGTTGAGGTGATGGTGATGGAGGCAGTAGTTGAGGTGATGGTGATGGAGGCGGTGGCAGTAGTTGTGATGGTGGGGGAGGTGGTGGCAGTAGTTGTGACGGTGGTGGAGGCGGTGGCAGTAGTTGTAGTGGTGGTGGAGGCAGTGGCAGTAGTTGTGGAGGTGGTGACAATAGTTGTGGTGGAGAGAACCCCTTGAGGGATCTTCCACTCATGACAACAAAAATGGGGTGTGCAGCACCTACAACTCATGTATATTACAACTACTGCCACCGCCTCCGCCACCATCACCACCACAACTTCTGCCACCGCCTCCGCCACCATCACCACCACAACTTCTGCCACCGCCTTCACTATCACCATCACCTCAACTACTGCCACTGCCTCCGCCATCATCACCACCACAACTACTTCTAACGCCTCCACTTTCACCATCACCTCAACTACTGCCACCGCCTCCACCACCATCCCAACTACTGCCACCGCCTCCACCACCATCACAACTACTGCCACCGCCTCCACCACCATCCCAACAACTGCCACCGCCTCCACCACCATCCCAACTACTGCCACTGCCTCCACCACCATCACAACTACTGCCACCGCCTCCACCACCATCACAACTACTGTCACCGCCTCCACCACCATCCCAACTACTGCCACCGCCTCCACCATCATCCCAACTACTGCCACCGCCTCCACCACCATCACAACTACTGCCACCGCCTCCACCACCATCCCAACTACTGCCACCGCCTCCGCCATCATCACAACTACCGCCACCACCTCCACCACCATCACCACAACTACTGCCACCTCCACTACCATCACAACTACTGCCATTGCCTCCACCACCATCACCACAACTACTGCCACCTCCACCACCATCACAACTACTGCCACCGCCTCCACCACCATCACCACAACTACTGCCACCTCCACCACCATCACAACTACTGTCACCGCCTCCATCGCCATAACCACGACTACTGCCACCTCCACCACCATCACAACTACTGCCACCTCCTCCACCATCATCACAACTACTGCCGCCACCTCCACCACCATCACAAATCTGAAAACTGAATATTGGCCTGGGCAGGAAAGGGAGGGGGGTTTGAGTTCCCCCCGGTATGGAAGTGATAAAAGGTAAAATTCCATCAGTGTCCCGTCTTACTCTTCGCAGTATGATGACCTCTTCTTCCCTCACAGGTGAAAACATTTCTTTCTTTTAGAAAGAAATCCAAAAAGCGCGGTTATATGACTCGGCAATGCTGGAAAAGGGGTCGGGAGATAAAACGCGAATCGGCACAAAATTGGCGTATCCCGTTTTATCTTATATCCTGTACACTTTTTTTTGTCCTCTCCTTATCTCCTACATTCTCTCTTCACTTTTCAGAACCTGCAACTTGTGAACACAAACAGCTCAGCAGGCCAGATAAGAAGATTCCGGAACCCCCTGAGTATCGGCCCGGACTCAGGCGCTCTCACGGCTTTGTGTTCTTTCCTAACAAATACGGCCGTGTCCTGGGAATTAAACCCGATCCCTTGTTTGTCTTCCGGCATCAACCGCCGCTTTGTTACACCAGATAACCGCACATCGATACTAGAAGTTAAAAAGGAGATATGGAAGTCATGTGGTCTAATGACACCGAAAAGAAAAATTTCCATGAAAGGCCAAAAAAAACAAAAAAAATATGATTTAATCAAAATGTCCAAAAAATTTGGACACAAACTACAGGTGAGTTTTCCAAAAAGACGACCTGTAGTCCCCATGATTTGTTTGCAGGGCCCCCATGAGGGGGGTACCGGCAGAACACCTGTAAGGGGCCCGGAGGGCAAACCCCCCTTTTTTTAAATATAATTTTATATATATATATATATATATATATATATATATATATATATATATACTGTATATATATATATATATATATATATATATATATATATATATATATATATATCATTTTTTTATTGAAAGGCCCAGAGATCCTCAGGGTCCCGGATGGCACCCCCCCTTTTTTTAGTTAATTTTTATATTTTTTTTATTTTTATTTTTTTGTTTTTAATAAAGGGCCCAGAGGTCCCCAGGGCCCCGGATGGCAACCCCCATTTAAAAAAAAAATATATATATATATATATATATATATATATATATAATTTTTTTTAATATATTTTATAATATATTAATTTTTGTCTTCATTAAAGGGCCCAGAGGTCCCCCCCCCTTTTTTTTATATATTTTTTTTATTATTTCAGGTTTTGTAAGGGACCCAGACCAGGGTAACCCCCCCCCCCTTTTTTTTTCTTTTTGTTTGTCAACACCCAAAGCCCCCCGTCCTTAATTCGCAGCGGCAACCCACCCGTCCGCTTCTCAATTCGTAGCACCCCCGGCTTCTCAATTCGTGGCACCCCCCCTCCCGGTTCTCTGCTTCAGGGGGCCCATGCCTGAAGCTGTGTAAGGGGTCCCATAATTCCTGTTTGTTTGTGTGGATTACACCGCAACCCAAAAACATCTCAGGAGGTGAATATAGATAAAGTTGTAGGTGCGCCCCCTGGAGGCTGGATTGTTAAACCAGTTCCCTATGGCCTACAGGGGTCTCAATCTGGCGACCTTCCAGCTGTTTGCGAAACTACAAGTCCCATGAGGCATTGCAAGGCTGACAGTCACAAGCATGAGTTGTGATGGGAGTTGTAGTTTTGCAACAGCTGGAGGGCCACTGGATTGAGACCCTTGGCCTACAGCTTTAGAGTGTTTTGATTTACTCAACTACAGGGGTTTCTCAACCAGGGTTCCTCCAGAGTTTGCTAGGGGTTCCTCTCGCAATAAGTTATAAGAGAAAGGCTCCTCCACTACGTACAATAAGACTTACTGGGCTCATATTAGACCACTACAAGACCCCCCTACAGTACATTTACGTTACGGGTTTGAAGTGGTTTACCGGGGTTATGGCTGAAGCTGTTAACCATAACCCTAGTATTTTTATTTTTTTTCACTTGGCATTGTCTTTCAGATAAAAGTGATCAGAGTCACTGATTAGCCGCTGGATTGCTTTTAGAAGCAGCAGGAGGGGTTGTACCCCCCCCTGTCCTGGCACTCATCTGTGTTTCTCAGGCTTACCATTCTTACCGGCGAGCCTAAGAAATGAGCCAGCCATATGCGCGGCTGGACACAGAGGTGAGGAGAGACCAGATTGTCTCTCCTCACCTCTATGATATAGGAGGACCGAAGCAAAGTCATGATGTCACTTCTGGTCTAGGGTGGATGTAAACTATTTTTTTTTTTAAGGCATCAAATCAATGTTTTTTTTTAATTTATTTTTATTGATGTTTTTAAGGGAAGAGGAATGATCTGGGGTCCCCAGATATCTCCATAAAGAGGGCTAGTCATCCATTATTTCTTGTGATTAAAAAAAAAAAAAAAACTGTGTAAAAAAATTAAATAATAATTAAAAATGTAAAAATAAAACATTAAATAATAATAAAAACATAAAATAGATAATTTATTAATAATAATAATAATAATAATAATAATAAATAATAATAAAATAATACATAATAATACAAATAATACAAATAATAATAATAATAATAATAAAATAGTAATAATAACAAATAATAATAAATTATAGATAATTTTATAATAATAATAATAAAATAGTAATAATAAAACAATAAATAATAATAAAAAATAAAATAGATAATTTATAATATAATTAATAAAATAGTTATAAAAAAAATATATAAAATGTAAGTGCCCCCAGAAGTGAACACATACATAATACGTGAGTAGCGCCTGCATATGTAAAGGTGTTTGCACCACACATGTGTGGTATCGTTGTGAACGTTAGAGCGAGAGCGATAATTCTAGGGGGGGGGGTGGGGGGAGGGGGAGGGGAGGGGGTGAGGGGGGAAGGGGAGGGGGAGTGACCGCCCTAGGAATAGGATGGGTAGTTTCCGGGATAAAGTTTAAGGATTTACATGTAAAGGTAAATGTAAAGGTCTATACATAAGTGAGTGTATAGACAACTGTGTATAATGTTATTATGTTATTATGACCATGTCCTTGGAAGGAGTTTTTTGATTTAATATGGCATTTTGTATAAAAGAGACTTGGAAATTGAAGATCGTAACAACATTACAAGATTATGTTATGGGTAACTGACGAGTATTATATGAAGGGGAGACAACCCCAAATATTAGGGGGCCGGGGGGGGGGGGAATCCAGGAGGAATAGTAGGAACAATAAACGAGATTGAGGAATAGGCCAGAGGTGGATGGGAAGAGACGGTCGGGACCCCCTAGAGGGACCACTCTGTATAAGGTTATGGAGGGAGGAGGAGGCGGTGGGGGGCGGAGTGGGGGGAGGCGGTGGGGGGTGGACAACCAGATGGGGGAAATGGGGTTCAGGGGACCAACTGAGATAGATAAAATAAATAAAACCAGGAATGAGAGATGGAAGGAGGGAGGGGAAGGAGCAGCAGGGGCACCTGCTTGAAGGAGCGTGCGCAACTAATACCCCCTGTTAGGTAATTACTCAGGGGTTGGGGAAACAGAGTAAAATAGCAGATAGCTATATTGACGAAGGGGAAGAGGGGGAGGATTTTTTTTTTTTTCTATCTATTCCTTCTCGAGCCCCGTGGTCAATAAGTTAGGGGAAGGCGGGAGGGGTTTATTTATATTATATTTTTTTTTGTTTGTCCTCTCCCCCTCTCTCGCCTCCTCTGGTGAGGAAGGGGAAATAAACCTCTACCCACTTATAGACGTGAGGACCTACTCTCCATAAGGTTAGCAGTATACCCCGGTCAAGATGGGGGGGATAAAGATAACAACCATTAATGCCAAAGGACTTAATACCCCGGAAAAAAAAGGAAAATACTTCTTAACAAACTTAAACGAGCCCGAACAGATATAGCATACATTCAGGAAACCCATCTTAGAGCTAGCCGCCTATCTTACCTACAAAACAGATTCTTCCCATGCACCTACCACGCATTTAGTCCGACATCAAAATCCAAAGGAGTATCTATATTAATCTCCAACCAGATCCCCTGGTCACTTACAGGCAAACAGATAGATGATGAGGAAAGGTATATATTCTTAAAAGGTAGAATAGGAGATGAGAAAGTAACACTAGCTACAATCTATGCACCTAACTCACATCAAGAGACCTTCCTGATTGGAGTATTGGCCAAATTAGATAACTTCTTAGAGGGAAAATTAATAATGGGGGGCGATATCAATATGACACTTGACCCCAAACTGGATTCATCAACAGGGTTATCGTCTGTAACAGGAGGCTCCAGGAGGAAAGTCAGGCGAAAGATGAAAGAACTGCATTTAGTGGATGCCTGGAGAATATTTCATGGGGGGGAAAGAGACTATACCTTCTATTCCAATCCTCATAAAAGTTACTCCCGGATAGACTATTTTTTTGATCCCTCATTACCTATTAACAGCAATTGAGGAAGTGAAAATTGGGAATATAACCTGGTCAGACCATGCCCCAGTATCATTAAATATTAGGATATCAGGCAAGGCTCTCTCCACGGGGTACCGATGGCGTTTGAATGGAAGTCTATTACAGACCCCAGAAGTACGAGAGGAGGCAGAGAAACAACTAGGAGAATACTTCCGAATGAACGAAACCCCTGGGAGTGACCCAAGTGTGGTCTGGGAAGCCCACAAGGCAGTGATGAGGGGGCTGTTAATAAAGCATGGAGCGAGAATAAAAAGAGCACGAGAGAGCCAGGTGGAGAAATTAATAACAGAGATCCAATTACTGGAGTCACAACACAAAGTAAGTCAGAGGTTAGCTACTGGGGAAGAATTGGATTACAAGAGGAAAGAATTAGCAGACTTATTAAGATATAAAGCAAAAGCAACCATCCAAGCAGGAAAGAAGACAATATATGAACTCGGGGACAAGTGCAGTAAAGTACTAGCAGGAAAGCTAAAAGATAAAGGGAACATGGTATATATACCACAGATTAAGGGGAAGGACGGCCAGGTAAAGTCACTCCCTAAAGACATAGCACAGAGATTTAGAGAATACTATACCTCTCTCTACAATCTAAAACAAATGGATGAAACCAACGAGAAGATAGAGGATTATTTGACTTCAGCGCACCTTAAAAGAATTCCATCAATAGAAAGGGAAAACTTAGAAAGACCCATTACAATAGAGGAACTCCAAGGAGTGACGAAAATGGTTAAACCGGGGAAAGCCCCAGGACCGGATGGGTTCTCCATCCAGTATTATCGATATTTCCTACCTATACTTGGACCACATATGATTAGGATGTTCAATGAGATCGGCCGAACTACCGCATTCCGCCTGGAAGCCCTTACGGCACACATTGCAGTAATTCCGAAAGAGGGGAAAGACCCGGCGGAGTGCGGTAGCTATCGCCCGATCTCATTATTGAACACAGACCTAAAATTATTTACGAAATTAATAGCCTCTCGAATACAACCCCTATTGGGACAGTTGATCCACCCAGACCAGGTAGGCTTTGTCTCGACTAGGGAGGCGAGAGATAACACTATCAAAGTGCTGAATCTGGTGCATTGGTCAAGGGGAACTAAAACACCTTCTATTTTTCTTAGCACAGATGCGGAAAAAGCCTTTGATAGAGTTAGCTGGAAGTTTATGGCAGGGATGTTAAGACATATTGGACTAGGAGAGCATATGTATAGATGGATTATGGGGATATACACCACCCCCCAAGCTCTAGTCAAGGTAAACAGGATTTTTTCAGAGCCAATTAAAATAAGGAATGGAACAAGACAGGGATGTCCATTGTCCCCGTTACTATATGTCTTGACATTGGAACCTCTGCTAAACAGGATAAGACAGAACTCTGAGATCCGGGGGTTGGAGGTAGGAGACAGGGAATATAAAATCTCTGCATTTGCAGATGATATGTTGTTTACTATATCCAACCCCAGGAAATCACTACAAAATTTGATGAAAGAAATAGAGGAATATGGGAAATTAACAAACTTAAAAATCAACTATGGGAAATCTGAAGCAATGGGGGTGGAAAGCACAGGTACAATACAACAGACTCTAGAATCTAATTGTAAATTTAAATGGGTAAAGGTAGCCTTAAAGTATCTGGGCATCCATATCCCATTAAGAATAGGGAACACCTTTGAAGCAAATTTCCCCCCATTGGTAAGTATAATCAAGGGAACTCTGGAGAAATGGCAGAAGGGATTCCACTCTTGGTTTGGGAGATGCAATGCAATTAAGATGAGTATACCCCCCAAACTACTGTACCTATTCCAAGCAATACCAATTAAAATCTCCCTGGCTTTCCTAAACCGAGTAAACAGGCTGCTCTTTAATTTTATCTGGTCTAATAAAAGACCAAGGATTAGGAGGAACAGGATGTGCCTACCTAAGGGTGATGGAGGACTGGCGGTACCGGATGTAAATAAATATTACCAGGCAGTACATTTGGGAAGGGTTATAGAATGGGGTAGAAGTAAAGGAACCAAACTATGGGTAGACCTCGAACAGGAAATAAGTCAAGTCCCGTTAAAAAGAGCAATTTGGTGCTATCAAACACTTCCGGCCCAGTTAAAAAAACATCCAACTGTAGGTGCGACTCTCTCTATAGGCCATAAGATATGCCAGCTGGGTAAACATACATCAAGATATTCTCCTCTATACCCAATACTGGGAAACCCAAACTTCCATCCAGGATTGGAGAAAGGAGCATACAAAAACCTCAGGGAGAGGGGCTTTACACAGGCAGCACACTTTGTAGAACTAGAAGGATGGCCGACAGTGACTTCATTGGTATCCATAGAAGGACAATTTGGGGTTAATCATTGGCAGGCGATACAACTATGCCATTTTTTGAACTCCTTAGGTCCAACGAGTAGATTCAAAAGGGAGTTAACACAATTTGAAAGATATTGTGAGGATCAGGAACCCCCGGCAAGATTACTGTCTAAAATGTATAGATTGATAATATCACCCCCAGAAGCTCAGGAATTACTATCAATGAAAGAATGGGCAAAAGATATGGAGAGGAATTTCACCCAAACCCAGCAGCAAAAGATAACCCACTTAGCTATGAAAACATCAACTTGCACCAGGCTACAGGAATTAAACTATAACATTTTAAATAGATGGTATTATACACCGGAGAAGCCGAGTAGGATGTTCCCGGGAACATTAGACTCCTGTTGGAGATGTAAGAAGAGTAAGGGAACTCTGTATCATATACTCTGGGCATGTCCTAAAATCAGGAAATATTGGCAGGAAGTCCAAAAGATATCTCAAAAATTTACAACCTACCAAATACAAGACGACCCTGCCTTCTGCCTGCTACACTTATCACAGATCCCAATAAAAACATACAAAAAATCGATCATCTGTCATATGATGAACGAAGCTAAGGCGGGCATAACATTAAATTGGAAAAGGACTAAAGTGCCAACGATAAGGGACTGGCTGAATGGAGTCAGAAAGGTGGGTGCGATAGAAGAACTGGTGCTATCCGCACAAGACCGAAAGGAGCAATATAATGTAACTTGGGGAACATGGAATGTATTCATATACTCAGAGGAAGGGAAGGAATTGATGGGGAAAAAGGATGGAGAACAGGAGGGACCACGCGTCCAGGTCAACGGAAGTGAAGGCAATACGGGAAGGGAGGAGGAGGATAGGGGGGATCTAGAGGAGGACGGGAGAGGGGGTAATTAACCATTTAACCTTACTATTGATTTATATTTGTGAGCCCCCTCCCCCCCCACCCCCTGGGCTGGGGGTTTCCTTTTTTTTTTTTTTTTTGTGGGTGGGAGGGAGGGAGGAGGTTAGAGGGATGGGTGGGGAAGTGATTAGGGTTAAAATGGGGTAGGTATTCTAAATAGAACATAAGAGGTAATTTCTTAAGAATAGATATAGGAAGGGAGTACAGGCAAGATCGAGTTATAGAGTGGGATTAAAAGAGGATGGGGGAATCGGGATATTGATGGCCTAGAAGGAACCTATCCAGACATGACAGATGAGCCCTAGATAAATAAGGAGTGAAACTTGGTCTAGGATGGGACCCTAGGTGGGTTTATGGGGTTCCCTCTTCCTTGCCCTAAATTCTCCCCTCCTATATCTCCCACCAGCAGCGGGGGAGACTATTATCATTACTATTCTTTAGTCAAATATGACAATGTTTAATTTTTTTATTTTTATTCTTTTCTTTCCATGCAATGAAAGATTCATTTTATTCTAAATGGAAAGTGTGAGCCATTAAGATATTGTTTGTATAGAGTTATGGATGCTTATTCATTGTATGTACAGTACTTACCCAAATAAAACGTTTAAATTTAAAAAAAAAAAAAAAAAAAAAAAAAAAAAAATAGTTATAAAAAAAATATATAAAATGTAAGTGCCCCCAGAAGTGAACACATACATAATACGTGAGTAGCGCCTGCATATGTAAAGGTGTTTGCACCACACATGTGTGGTATCGTTGTGAACGTTAGAGCGAGAGCGATAATTCTAGCCCTAGACCTCATCTGTAACTCTAAACTGGTAACTTGTAGAATTTTCTAAAACGTTGCCTATCGAGTTTTTATTTTATTTATTTTTAAAGATTTTTATTGAATTTTCAATTGTAAAACAAGAATATTTCAGTTACATATTGAAACAGTGTTGTCACATATATAAGATTCCAAAAAAAAAGAAGAAGAGGTGCTTAAGCCCTATGGAGATTTTTAAATATCGTAGTTTGTCGCCATTCCGCGAGCGTGCGCAATTTTTAAACGCGACGTGTTTGTTATCCATTTATTAGGCGTAACATTATCTTTTATATTTTACCCAAAAGCTGGGTTCTATATTGTGTTTTTTTTTTTTTTGCATTAAAACTTAAAGCGGAGTTCCACCAAATCGATTTATATATTTTTTTAAAGTCAGCAGCTACAAATCCTGCAGCTGCTGAATTTTAAAACAAGACCATTTACCTGTCCTGGGCGCCCGCAATGTCGACAGCCGAAGCCGACCGGTCCCTCGGCCCTCGAATGCCGCCACCGTCATCTTCATTCGGTAAGGGCTACGCAAATCCGAATGGTCCCTGCTGCCTTCTGGGACCTGTGTGTCTCCCAGAAGACAGCGGGGGGAGGGGGAGGAGCAGCGTAGATTCTCGCAGAATCTGCGGCTATCTATGCCTGGAAGTGGGAGCAAAATACAGTTATTTGCTCCCCCTGAAAGGTGCCAAATGTGACATCGGAGGGAAGTTACATTTTTGGGTGGAGCTCCGCTTTAATAAAGTGTATTATTTTCCACAAAAAAATTGCATTTGAAAAACTGCTGTGCAAAAACGACCGCCATTTTATTCTCTAGGGCCTTTGCTATAAAAAAAAATATATATATATATATATATATATATATATATATATATATAGGGCCAGATTCACGTAGTCCAGAGCATCTTTGCTCTGGAGTAACGCTTCTCATTTGCGTTGCGCTGCCGAAATTTTAGGAGCAAGTGCTGTCATTCACGAAGCACTTGGTCCTAAAGTTGCGGCAGCGCATCACAAATGAGCTGGCGGAATTCAAATGTAGCGGGTACGGGGCGTGTAGTATGCTAACTACGCGCGATCCCGCCGCCAACGTACTGCGCATGCGTCGAGTGTCAAAACATCCCCGTGCGCATGCTCCAAAATCTGTGAATGAACGTCAATGACGTCACATTCCCATTCATGACCGTTTTACGCAAGCGACGTTTTTTTTTTTTTTTTCCCGACGCGATGACGACGCCTATACCTAACATAGGATACTCCAACCCCATGTAGGTATATCTATGCGCCGCGTATCCCGTCCGGAAACGTCGTATCGTCATTGCGTCGCGCCGGATTTCGATCGTGAATTGCCGATTTCCGCTCATTAACATATTTTTTGAGCGTAAATCGGCGGGAACGCCCCCGGCGCCATTTTTAAGTTGAAGTAACGATGCGATGGCGAAACTCAGTTACGCTGCTCGCATCGGAACTTCAACCCGGCGTTTCTTGTTTTCTGGTTACAGAAAACAGAAACGCCGGCTCAAAGCCACAGTTAGGCTGGCGGATCACTCGATCCGCCAGCGTAACCTTTCCTGAATCTGGCCCATCCTGTATTGGCTTAATTACCCCCCCCCCCGCGACCATTATCTATTGTGCGGAGCTCTGTCCATATTTGCCGGTATTAACATTCCTGGGGATTGGGTTGTGTCCGTTCTCCATCCATAGACATGAATGCCGATCATTACGTTGCTTCGCCACTCTAGTACGGCCGTCTCCTTCATTAGGATAATAATAGAGTCTGTTTACTGAAGGGCCCATTACATGGGCAGACCGCGTGGGATGATCTGCGGCTTAACACAATGGCTTGTTGTCCTTCCTATTGTGTCCGTGTTTAGTGACTACGAGATTTAAAGAGAGGGGGGGGCTGCTCATCCCCTCTCAGGGGGTTAATGGGGCACTTAGGACCAGGCTCAGTGACAAATATGGCCGTTATCAGGCAGTCCTGATTAGATTAGAGTTTGTTGGTCCTCCTTGCACAATCCTGACTATTTGCTGGCCATGATAACGGCGCAATGGCTTTAAAGAGAACCTGTCACCAACCAAAAACCTGAATCTGCTGGGCCTGCTGACACAACCATTCCATATAGTGTTGCCAACCGTCAGTAATTTTACTGGCAGCGAGAAAAAAATGGGCACTTTCTCCTGCCAGTAAATGCCAGTAAGAGAAAAAGATCGCCGGTAAAAAAATATGGCTGTGACACTCGGCTCGGAACTGTGCATACACAGCTCGGGTCTGCAGACCATCCAAATGCCTGCTACAGTGTGTTCGGGTGGTGCCAGTGGGGGGGTGGGCCTGGTAGAGGCAGCAGGGCCTCCATCATGGGGTACAGGCAGTACACCTGTAAAGGGCCCGGAGTTCCCCAGGGGCTCGGATGGCAACGGCAACCCCCCCCTTTATATATATATATATATATATATATACACAGTATATATATATATATATATATATATATATATATTTTTTTTTTTTATTAAAGGGCCCAGCAGTGCCCAGGGCCCCCGGATGGCAACCCCCATTTAAAAAAAAGGGAGCCAAGCGGAGCGGCCAGAGCCTTGTGTGCGGGTCTGCAGGATGGGAGTAAGACAAGCCAGGAGCTGGACTGTCAGTGCTGTTTGGACTGAATGGACCACCCGGCATGCAGATAGACTGTCACTGTGACTTAGTAGGGGACGTGTTGTGTCGGTATCATCATCTGTGCTGCTGCACACTGCTGTCCGTATCACTGTGAGAGATTCCGTTTCATGAGTGCAACGCCCAGAGCTACTTGCTCACTATATGGAAAATAAAATAAGAAATATGCTTTTTGCCTTAATACCTTAAATCACGTTGCTAATTGCCTATTGCAGTGGAGGCTGGTGCTCAAATTTTTGGGGGGGCGCAAAAACAAAAACAAACAATTGCAGCCTCACTGTGCCCATCAAACGCAGCCACTGTGCCCATCAAATGCAGCCACTGTGCCATCAATTGTCACCACTGTGCCATCAAATGCAGCCACTGTGCCATCAATTGTCACCACTGTGCCATGCCATCAATTGTCGCCATTGTGCCATAAATTGTCACCACTGTGCCATCAATTGTCGCCACTGTGCCATCAATTGTCACCACTGTGCCATGCCAAACGCAGCCACTGTGCCCATCAACTGTCACTAGTTTGCCCCCTCATAATCCGCCAGGTTGCCCTGAAAAAAGCTGCCAGATTCCCCCTCCCGCCCTACACTTCTGGGGTCAGCCATCCTCCCTCCACTGTGCCTCGATGTCTTCTCCCGCCATCGATGACGCTTCAGCCAATCAGGTGACCGGTAACCAGATCCGGTGAACCTGATTGGCTGAGACGCGTGTCAGTGTTAGCCAGGGAACGCACCCCCCGTGCGTCCCCTGGTTAACCATTTGGAAGCCGATTACAGCCCTCGGAGCCCTGGCCCTAATAGACACTTCCACAGCCAACCAACTGCTGTTATTCAGATGGCCGGCGCTCACCAGGGGGCCGGCCATCTGAATAATGGGCAGCGGCGACAATACATAGATTCATGCAATGCACAAATCTATGTATTGTTTCAGTGGCGGTGCAGGAGAGAGAGGGGGCGGCGCTCTTGCGCCCTCTATGAACGCACCGCCACTGCCCTATTGTACTTATTTGTGGCCTAAATACTGAAATGTGCACTTAAAACTGTTATTTTGTAACCTTTGGAACTGTCAGTAAATTGTTGTGTCAGTAAATTTCAATCTGGTAGGTTGGCTAATCCCATCTAATACCGCCCCCACCTCTGGGTCGGTCCGCTCCAGCTATCCCCCCCCCCCCCAAAGTGTCACCGGGGAGCGGTCCGGCTCTCAACCACAAAGGAACACACTGAGACCAAATAAACGCCAACGTCTTTATTGTAGCAAAAAACGGGTGGCACAAGGAGTGACATCACATCCAAGATGGCGGCACCCAGTGGCAATCCCACGTCTTTTGTAGGTCTACACCAGGCGAATGCAGAAAATACAATAAATGCTCAAATATTCTTATAGCAAGTTTTTATTTTGGTAACTCTTTATCGGCGCCCAAATCTCCTCCAGCCCTGGAGACTCGGCGGCGGTGAAAGGGTTAGCTTGTGAGGCAGAGGAGCTCATTTGCATTCCAATGTTTGGTTATTGATTACTTAAGCAAATAGCTTGTCTAATTAGTGAGATCCAGGCCTGCAGGGCTAACCTTTTATCAGATACCTGAACCCCCCCTACCCTCCCCCCCCCCCCATTGCCTGGTGCAGAGTATCTGTTGCTGAGATGCTGCAGGACATGTCACTTGTTGTGCTAATGATCAGATCACAAACAAATCACCATTAGCTGAATGCTGCTGCTGTGTCTGAGCAAATTACACTTCTGCCCGGCTTAAAATAATTAGTTGGATCTTATAGTGATTGTCTAGGTCTAGGATAACCCCGAGACACGGACGGGGGTCCAAGCGGAGAGCAGACCAGTCCACGCTTACGTCACCTACCAAGGTGCTCATAGCATAGGCACCATAGACGCCAGGTGTGCAGGAACCATAGGCACCATAGACACCAGGTGTGCAGGAAACATAGGCACCATAGACGCCAGGTGTGCAGGAACCATAGGCACCATAGACACCAGGTTGTGCAGGAACCATAGGCACCGTAGACGCCAGGTGTGCAGGAACCATAGATGCCAGGTGAGCAAAAACAATAGGTACTGGATATGCAGGCACCATAGACACCAGGTGTGCAGGAACCATAGACACCAGATGTGCTGAAACCATAGGCACCATAGACAACAGGTGTGCAGGAAACCTAGCCACTAGATATGTAGGCACCATAGATGGCAGGTGGGCAGGAACCATAGGCACTGGATATGTAGGCACCATAGATGCTAGGTGGGCAGGAACCATAGGCACTGAATATGTGAGCACCATAGACACCAGGTGTGCAGGAGACCTAGGCACTGGATATGTAGGCACCATATATGCCAGGTGGGCAGGAACCATAGGCACTGAATATGTAGGCAACATAGATGCCATGTGTGCAGGAACCATAGGCACTGGATATGCAGGCACCATAGACAACAGGTGTTCAGGAAACCTAGGCACTGGATATGTAGGCACCATATATGCCAGGTGGGCAGGAACCATAGGCACTGGATATGCAGGCACCATAGATGCCAGGTGTGCAGGAACCATAGGCACTGGACATGAAGGCATCATAGAGAGCCAGGTGTGCAGCAACCATAGGCACCATAGACAATAGCTGTGCAGGAGGAACCATAGGCACCACCAGGTGTGCAGGAACCATAGGCACCATAGACAATAGCTGTGCAGGAGGAACCATAGGCACCACCAGGTGTGCAGGAACCATAGGCACCATAGACGCCAGGTGTGCAGGAACTATAGGCACTGGATATTAGACATGTGCATTCGTTTTCGTCTGAATTTCGGGTATTTTTGTTATCGTTTTAAGTAAAGGAAAACGAATGTGCAGAATCCGAAATCCGAAGGATCCGACATAAACAAATGCTTTATTTTTGTTTTTGTTGCTACCACAGTTGGATATAGATAGGAGAACTGACATGACGGTTACAATAGCGATCTGTGTCTATCAAACCTGCGGCCAAATGTGCCTAACCTAACTCTATTAGTCCAAGATTATTCTACATAGAGAGAAAAGATTCAACATTATAGAGACAGTGTTGGGGTAGACCATTCAACATGAACGACGAAGATTCTGTTGAATCTGTCATTGAAGGCTTATGGTGTCTGTCGAAAGTTCTAAGAAGATTTGACGGAGCAGCTAAACTGTACAATGCCGCGATCGTACATTTCGGTCAAATGCCCCGCCCATAGGCTATAGAAGAATTCTAATGTTGGTTGACTAGTAATGATAATACATTTAATTATTACTAGTGTTATACAACATTAGAATTCAACTATAGCTTGTAGGCGGAACATTCGACCGGAAATGTACGATTGCGGCGTCAAATCTTTTAGCTGCTTGTTGAATCTCCTTAAATCATCCGATAGACACCATAAGCCTTCAATGATGGATTCCACCTTAATTCATTCGGATTTTCGGACGAATTTATTTTTTAACAAAACAAAATAAATAATAACTAATTTCAGGAATTATGGGGCCCGTGGAGGGGCCGCCGCAAATGAAGAAGCGGGGGGGGACGCGTGAATTGAGAAACAGGGGAGGGGGTGGGGGGGTTGTGCCGCGAATTGGGGGGCCCTAAAAAAAACGAAAAAATATATATATGAAATTATACCAAAAAAAAGAGGGAGTTGCCATCCGAGACCCTGGGGACCTCTGGGCCCTTTAATAAAAGAAAAAAGAAAAACAAAGAAAGAAAAAAAATATATAAAAAAATTAAAAATGTTTTTAATAAAAAAAAAAGGGGGAGTTGCCATCTGGGGGACCTGGGGACCTCTGGGCCCTTTAATAAAAACAAAAAACAAATATATATATAAAAATGTAACAAAAAAAGGGGGGGGTTGCCACCCGGGCCCCTTACAGGTGTACTGCCTGTACCCCCCTGATGGCGGCCCTAACCATAGGTACTGTATTTGTAGGCACAATAGATGCCAGGTCTGCAGGAACCGTAGGCACTGACTGGATATGTAGGAACCATAGATGTTGGACACCAGGGGGTAGATTCATATAGAGATACGACGGCGTATCTACTGATACACCGTCGTATCTCTGAGATCCGACGGTCGGATCTATGCGGCTGATTCATCGAATCAGGTTCCGCATAGATCTCCCTTAGATCCGACCGGTGTAAGTGAGTTACACCGTCGGATCTTAGGCTGCAATCTCCCGCTGGCAGCTAGATGGCGCTTCCGTTTGTTGCTCCGGCGTTGCGCATCTTTTTTCTGCTACGGCGGACCAGCGCGGAGAGGCATGTACTTTATTCATCAATATTTCACTCACCAGCGCAGCGTTTTTTAGACGGCGTAAGGCGGCGTAAAGTGGCGGAACTGTAAGTGGGCGTCACCACATGCAAATGATGGTCTGACGGTGGCGCAGAGAGATACGTATGGTGTACGTATGGTGTATCTTAAACGGCGCATGCGCAATGACGTCACCGGGCTGTCTGCCTCCTCTGCGCATGCGCAGAACGGCGCCGACGTCACCCCCAAGATCCGCCGCACCACTTCCTACTCCAGTGCATAAATACGCACACAGAAGCGCCACTCACTTGAAAAACTCGACCAGCTTTTTTTTGAAGTGCTAGGGCTTTTGCATCCTGCTTTTTGCTTGAATTATGGCTGCACCAGAGTCTTCCGCTGACCGGAGGATGTTGAATTTCAGCCCAGAGGAGAAGGCTGTGATCATAGATGGGCTCTCCCAACATGGTGCTCGCCTCTATGGGCCACAGAGTGGCAACACTGGTAAAACCGAGAAAACACGCATCTATGCGGAGCTAACCACGCAGGACAATGCTGTTGGTGTGGCGGACAGGGAGCCCAAGCACATCCGCAAGAAGATCAATGACATGCGGAGATTGGTAAAGGACAAACTAGTGGCAATGAGGAAGCATGCCACTGGCACAGGTGGAGGACCAGCCACAAGGATCACCGTGACGCGAGAGGACATGGTCGTGGCCAGGTTGCTGGATAGGGAGCTTGTGGAGGGCCTGGAGGGCTTCGAATCAGGGGAACAGCCCTTGAGGACAGGTAAGTGTGTTTTATCTTCTTTCTGGTGTGTAGCATGGGTGGGGGGGGGGGGAGGGGAACATGTGACAAGTGTGTGGGTCCTCCAACATGTGATTGTTTTGTGTCATCCACAGATGTGCAGGATGGAGCTGGTCCGTCATTGGTTGCAGGGCGAGCCACCCCATCCATGGAGGAGATCACGCCTACCTCATTGCTTGAGGAGGTTGAGGAGGAGCACGTCGGGGTAGAAGAGGATGCTCTGTATCTGCTGTAGGTGACCCACATACCTGGGCCCTCCCAAACCTCCCCCCATGATAGATTCCCCATCAAGGGACACCATCCCCTCCAGGGATACCCCCTCAAGGGACCTCCCCTACAGCCGTCCTCCAGCCTCTCAGGCCTCTAGTAAGCAACCAAAAAATCCTGTGGAGTCCCTGAGGAGTTTGAGGACCATCTGGCAAGGGACCAGACAAGGCAGACCCGCCATATTGGGTGTCTTGCGGGGTTCTCTGCATCGGGTCGCAGATAGCCTGGCGTCCTTGGCCGAGAGCCAGGCTGCCTGCACTGTGGCAGTGCAGGAGGCAATCACCCAGCAGGCTGGGCAGAATACAAGTATAAATGAAAGCCTGCAGGACGTTGTTGGGAACGGGGCAGCCCTTCTGTCCTGCCTGGTGGACCTGCAGACCACAACATCTAGCCTGGTCTCTGAGGTCCGGAGCCTGGCAGCTGCTGTCCGTGAGGAGGGGAGGCAGACACGGCGCCAACAGCGCAGCAATACAACCCGCCGGCTGCCGATGCAGGCTGCCAACAATTCCTACCTCCACCGGCTAGCCGTGGCTATGGAGGGCAGCTAGGCAGCCAGGGAGAGACTGGGGGAGGTTCAACCACCAGCCCCCCCACCTGAGGCTCGCCCCAGGCAACTGCGCCCCAGGAGCCTAGGGACAAGACGGAGCCCACAAAAGGGCCGTTGATTTTTGCAAATTTTTCTTTGATACTCAGGTTATGAGTTTTATTTATTTTTATATTCCTGCACATGGTGAGGAGTGCAGGCTACAGTGTGAATGTTGTGTGAATGTGTGGGGTTGACACTCCTGCCATTAAGGGGTGTCACCCTCAGTCCTTGGGGAGAAATTATCCCCACGACACGTGTGAATGGTGTATGGATGTACAGCAACATAATTGGAGCCGTGGCGTGGCGTTGCTGCTCACAAGTCCCATGTGGTGTACTTTGGTCTAATCCAATGTGATGAGGATGTGGTGTGTGTGATCTAGGGACCACCGTGGTGTGCATGCATGCATTCTCATTGTGCCATGATTAATGTGTGTGTTTAACGTGAAAAGTAGCCTACCACAAGGACCCTCGTGACCATCGGCCCCTTACAGGTGTAATGCAACAAAAAAATAAAAAACGGGAGGGGGGCCAGCTGGGCCCCTGGGGACCATCAGGCTCCTTACAGGTGTAATGCAAAAAAAAAATATATGTATAAAAAAAAAGGGGAGGGGGCCAGCCGGGCCCCTGGGGACCATCAGGCCCCTTACAGGTGTAATGCAAAAAAATTAAATAATTAAAAAAAATAAAACGGGAAGGGGGGGCAGCCAGACCTGTAAGGGGCCCTGGGGACCATTGGACTCCTTACAGGTGTAATGCATTTTTAAAAAAAATAAAAACAAAATAAAAAAAATGGAAGGGGGGCCAGGCGTGCCTATAAAATAATAAAAAATAATTAATAAAAAAACGTAGGAGGGGCAGCTGGGCCCCTGGGGACCATCAGGACCCTAATGCCTCGTTTCCACTGCACGGATCGGGTCGGGTTAGTTATTTTGGAGCGGTTCGGATGGGTCCGGTCTAATCGCTTGAGCGTTTCCACTGCAAATCGGACCGTGAGGGACCATTCAGGGTTGAGTAAAAAATCCTAGCGCATCCACCAATCAGTGAGATGCATTTGTAGGTCCGCCCTAACCGAACCGTTCCACTCTCTATGGTCCCTCATCTGAAGCAGGACCCTTGCTGGTGCGGTACGGTTCGGTTTTTCGGTACGCTTTCATAATGGAAACACCCAAAATAGCAAACCGTACCGAACCGTACCGAACCGATCCGCTCAGTGGAAACGAGGCATTACAGGTGTAATGCCTGTACCCCCCTCATGCTGGCCCTGCACGGCTGCGCAAAGGGTCCCGCAGACTTGATGTCGTATCACGGAACTGCATAACGGGGAGATGTCAGTGTAAACAAGGCATTTTCCTGTTCAGCCCAGTGACAGGACACTGATCGCCTGTTCCCCGTCATTGGGAGTGGTGATCAGTGTCGTGTCACAGTTAGCCACACCCCCACACAGTTAGAACCACTACCTAGGACACACTTAACCCCTTCCTCGCCCCCTAGTGTTAACCCCTTCCCTGCCTCATCATTTACACAGTAATCAGTGCATTTTTATAGCACTGATCATTGTATAAATGACAATGGTCTCAAAATAGCGTCAAAAGTGTCCGATGTGTCCGCCACAATGTCGCAGTCACGATAAAAATCGCATATCGCCGCCATTACTGGTAAAAAAAATATTAATTAAAATGCCATAAATCTTTCCTCTATTTTGTAGACGCAATAAATTGTTTTGCGCAAAATCAATAAACTTTTTTTTTTACCAAAAATAGGTAGAAGAATACGTATCGGACTAACTGAGGGAATTTTTTTTTTACATATATATTTTTAGGGGATATTGTGCAAAATTGTGCTAAGGCATCAACACTTGTTTTGCTTTTAGGCGCAAATGATGAAAATACGGAGGTGGCTCCTTCTGAAGATGCCGGTTCCCTGGCTGTCTTGTTGATTCCAATGGCTCAGCAAGAGCTTTCTATGTCATGGAGGAGGAAGTATATCCTGAGAATCGATCATCAATAATCAATATCCGATGATGTAAATAAAAGATACAAACCGTATCTCACCAAACAATCGGATTTCGCTTTCTGAAAAAAAATATCTTCAGCCGACTGTCGTCTAGAAGATGGAGAGAGAAAAAAAAAGATTTAAATTAAAGAAAAACCCCACTTTTATTAAAATATTAAAGATCAACTCCGGCTTTGGGGTTCATTCACATCAGATGTGATTGGGCGGCTATTCCAGCGCAGTCCCACCACATGGCAAAAGGCCATGTCACCTAATCTGCCCACCTTCGTCAGCACAGCACAGTATGAGGAAATTATTTTTTCTTATACTTTTTCCTTATTTTATTTAAAAAAAATACATTTTTTTCTTATATTTATTTTCTTATATTTTTTTCTTTTATATTTTTTCTTAGACTTTTTTTCTTTTACATTTTTTTTTTCCTTTTCTTCTCATATTTTTTTTTCTTATAATTTATTCTTATAAATTTTTTCTTAAGTTATTTCTTGCCATATTTTCTTATATTTGTTTCTTGTACTTTTTTCTCATTATATATATTTTACCTATAAGTTATTCTTATAATTCTTTTCCTCAATTTTTTTCTTATAACTTATTCTTATAATTTTATAACTTATCCTTATAATTGTCTTAGACCTTTTTTCTTATTTTTTTTCTTATAATTTTTTTCCTTATACTTTTTTCTTATTTATGTATATATTTTACCCATAAAGTTATTCTTATACTTTTTTTCCTCCAATCTCTTCTTATATATTTTTTTCTTATAATTTTTTTCTTTTTTTTTTCCTTACAATTTTTTCTTAGACCTTTTTTCTTAGTTTTTGTTTAGATTTGTTTCTTACACTTTTGTCTCATAATTTTTTTTCTCATATTTTTTTTCTTATAACTTATTCTTATAGGTTTTTTCCTATAATTTTTTCTTAAGTTATTTCTTGCCATATTTTCTTATATTTTTTTCGTATACTTTTTTCTTATACTTTTTTCTCATTTTATATATATATATATATATAAAATATCATTTATTCCTATAATTTTTTCCTCAAATTTTTTTCTTATTTTTTTTTTCTTTAAATTTTTTCTTAGACCTTTTTTCTTATTTTTTTTTTTAGATTTTTTTTCTTTAAATTTTTTTCCTATCATTTTTTCTTAAGTTATTTATTTCCATATATTCTTATATTTGTTTCTTATACTTTTTTCTCATTATATATATGTATATATTTACCAGTGACAGCTGATCACATGATGTAAACAGAAGCTCTGTAAAAAAAAAAGCAGATGGCCGGCTGTTGTGTAAGGGACATCTGTCCCCAGTGAAAGGGCACATCAGCCTCATTAGTGCTCACCAGTATCACCTGCCATTGCCCACAGTGACCACTAGTGCAATAAAGTGCCACCCATCAGTGCCCATCACTGCGAGCTATCAGTGCCACCTGTTGGTGCCCATTCTCAGTGCCCGGTAAGCAAGTGATTAATGGTAGAAGGTACAATTGTTGATGAAGAATGATCCTTTCGCTGTGTTTTCTGAATAAATCCACTTCAATCATCGGGACTCTTCAAATGAAATGGTAAGTAGCCTGAAGGACCTTTCACCAGTGTATAAGGGGGCCGATGATGTGACCCGGCCTTGTGTAGGGTATAGTGGTTGGTTGGTATGTAAGGGGCCCTTTAGGTTAGAAGGTTCCAGCCATTGGAGCGGCGCTTGGAATTCCTTGGAGTTGAACTTTCTGACACAAGACAAATTTCCCTCTTCTGCTCTGTGAGGTCCAGCTGCAGATATCTGCGGGGGGGGGGGGGCGGTCAGACGGAGGACGGTCATCGGGGTCTACAAGGAGGTTCTCGGCTCACCAGAGGCCCGGGGAAGAATGGAGAGAACCATCTGATACATTGATGTTAGCGTCTCTCGCCTCGCTATTTATAGAGCGCATACACCGCCACCGACTGATATAGAACCGCGAAAGGCCGATTGAAGGACTTAAGATAAATAGTCAGATGGGAATTACACATTAATCCCGTTCCCATGCAGCCGCTTTCGTGCCGAATATTTATCACACTTCCGTGCCTCGTCTTCAACCTCCTCGCTGCCTAGAAATGAAAAGGATTGCTGGATAGACATTAAAGGGTACACTCAGGGCAGTTATGGGTGGAAAGGGCCTTAATGGGTTGTTGAAAGGTGTATTAAGTATATATTATGGGTATAAGTATGTGAATTTCCAATGAAGAGTGCTGGTAATCCTCCATCATACAAAGATATTGTAGATAATTGTGCTCTTCAAGCTTTGTGGTAACAGTTTGGTGAAGACCCTTTTCTGCTTCAGCATGACTGTGCCCCTGTCTACAAAGCCAGCTCCATAAAGACGTCGGCTGACCAGTGTGGTCCAGCTCCATAAAGACATGTGTGGACCAGCTCCATAAAGATCTGGACTGATCAGCTTGGATCCATAATGACATGGGTTGACCAGTTTGGACCAGCTCCATAAAGATATGGGATAACCAGCTCCATAAAGACATGGGATGACCAGTCTGGGCCAGCTCTATAAAGACATGGGGTGACCAGTCTGGACCAGCTCTATAAAGACATGGGGTGACCAGCTTGGACCAGCTCCATAAAGACATGGGTTGACCAGTCGGGACCAGCTCCATAAAGACATGTGTGGACCAGTCTGGACCAGCTCTATAAAGATCTGGGTTGATCAGCTTGGACCAGCTCCATAAAGACATGGTTTGACCAGTTTGGACCAGCTCCATAAAGATATGTGATGACCAGCTTTGACCAGCTCCATAAAGACATGGAATGACCAGCTTGGACCAGCTCCATAAAGACATGGGATGACCAGCTTGGACCAGCTCCATAAAGACATGGGTTGACCAGTCTGGACCAGCTCCATAAAGACATGGGGTGACCAGTTTGGACCAGCTCCATAAAGACATGGGTTGACCAGTCTGGACCAGCTCCATAAAGACATGGGGTGACCAGTTTGGACCAGCTCCATAAAGACATGGGTTGACCAGCTCTCCCTACAGCAACTGAAAGCCAGCTTCATCTCCTCTTTCTCCCACTGGCTTTCAGCTGCTGCAGGGGGGAACTACAGGGGATCTGCAATAGTAAATTACCCCCCCCCCTGCGCTGCACTGATCACCACTCCTGTAGACAAGATCCCCCTACAGGGGATCTGTTCTAGTAAGGGACCCCCTACCTCACCAATCACCCCTCATGTAAACAATCTCCATCTCCCTTCTGCTGGGCCCCCCATGTGTGCCCCTCCAGCAGTGCTGACAGCTTCATCCTCTCTCCCTTCCACTAGCTATCAGCTGCTGCAGGGGGGAACTACTGGGAAACTGTTCTAGTAAATGACCCCAGCCACACTGATCACCCCTCCTGTAGACAACTCCACCCCCTGCTGCTGGGACCCCCTTGCGTACCCCTCCAGCAGTGCTGACAGCTTCATCCTCTCTCCCTTCCACTAGCTTTCAGCTGCTGCAGGGGGAGACAACAGGGGATCTGTCCTAGTAAGTGACCCCCCGCCTCACCAATCACCCCTCCCGTAGACAATCTCCATCTCCCTTCTGCTGCTGGGCCCCCCCTGTGTGCCCCTCCAGCAGTGCTGATGGCTTAATTTTCTCTCCCTCCCACCAGCTTTCAGCTGTTGCAGGGGGGAACTACTGGGCATCTGTTATAGTAAATGTCTCCCCATCCGCACTGATCACCTCTCTTGTAGATAACTCAATCTCCCTTCTGCTGGGCCCCCCTGTGTGCCCCTTCAGCAGTGCTTTTGGCTTCATGTCCTTTCCCTCCCCGCCATCTTTCAGCTGCTGCAAGGGGAACTACAGGGGGGATCTGTTCTAGTAAGTGATCTCCCCGCCGCACCAGTCGCCCCTCCTGTAGACAATTTCCATCCTCCCCCTGCCCCCCCCCCCCCCCCGTGTGCCCCTCCAGCAGGGCTGATGGCTTCATCCCCTTTCATCCCCCCATCTTTCAGCTGCTGCAGGGGAGAACTACAGGTGATCTGTTCTAGAAAATGACCCCCCTCTTGGGATTAGATCTGTCAGCTCTCTACATTTACATACAGGTTCTCTTTAAAAGTGGATATTTCTTCCGATGAGTAAACTGCTGCGTCTTCATACACTCTTGGCAACGGAATACAAACGCATTTTTTATTCTTCATTCTTTTTTTATTACATTTACAATTTTCGCGGTCGGGGGAAATATATTTATTTTTAGCCTTTCCAAGGATAGAAGTTTAAAAATCTGCGTCCAGCTCGGCGCTCAGCCCGTTGGTGGGATGAGGCGGGCGAATCCGCAGGACGGGGGGGGGGGGGTGGAATTTTCCTCGGGGGGGGGGTTATTTGGTTGTTGCCGCTTCTTAGAAATACCAATCCGGAGGAAAACACAAATAAACACAGCTGGCCGCGGCCCCCGAAGACCATCCATTCAAATAATAATTTTTGATGTACTGTATAATGCAAACGTCAAGGTGATAATTACCAGCAATGAGTGTGCCGCACGTGCCGAGCATCACAGGCCCGGGGGGGAATCGCTGCGAACAAAGGATGCCGCAAAACGCGTCAGCCCGTCCCAGGTTATGGTTGAGCCCCCAAACAGATCTGCTGCAGTCCGAAGAAAGGAAAGACGAATACCAATTGTGCGCAGGGCCGCTATCAGGGGGGTACAGGCAGTACACCTGTAACCCTCCCTTTTTTTTTTTTTATACATTTTTTATTTTATATATTTTTTTTTCGTTTGTATTAAAAGGCCCAGAGGTCCCCAGATGGCAACCCCCCCCCCCCCCCCCTCCTTTTTTTTTTTATAATATTTTTTTTATATATTTTTTTCTTTTTATTAAAGGGCCCCGGGTGGCTACCACCCTTTATATATATATATATATATATATATATATATATATATACTCACACTGTATATATATATATATATATATATACTGTATATATATATATATATATATATATATATATATATATATTTATTTTAACCACTTCAATACTGGGCTTTTATACCACCTCCATACCGGGCCTACATGTAATAATCATTCTTTTGCTAGAAAATTACGCAGTACCCCCAAACATTATATATGTTTTTTTAGCAGACACACTAGGGAATAAAACGACGGTCATTGCAACGTTTTATCTCGCACGGTATTTACGCAATCAATTTTCAAACGCCTTTTTGTTGTAAAAAAAATTGTTTCATGAATTAAAAAAAAAACAAAACAGTAAAGTTAGCCCAATTTTTTTGTATTATGTGAAAGATTAGGTTACACCGAGTAAATAGATACCCAACATGTCACGCTTTAATTATGCGCACACTCATGGAATGGCGCCAAACTTCGGTACTTAAAAATCTCCATAGGCAACGATTTATTTTATTTTTTACAGGTTACCAGTTTAGATTTACAGAGGAGATCTAGTGCTAGATTCGTTGCTGGCACTCTAACGCACGTGGTGATACCTCACTTATGTGGTTTAAGCGGCGTTTACATATGTCGGCGGGACTTACGTGTGCGCTCACTTCTGCACGCGAGCTATCGGGGACAGGGGCGTTTTAATAATTTTTTTATCTTTTATTTATTTTTTTTACTTATTTTTTATTTATTTTTACACTTTTTTTCAATTTTTTTTTACACTTTGAATGTAAACATCCCTTGTAATAGGAAATGTGTGTGACAGGTCCTTTTTAAGGAGAGATGCGGGGTCAATGAGACCTCACATCTCTCCTCCAGGCTGGAAACCATGAGATCTTGAAAAAAAATTCACCAATCTCATGAATGGTTTCTTACAGCGGCTTTGTTTACTTACGGGGACCCGGGCGTGACGTCATCACATCGCGCCCGGGTCCTCCGGCGGTCATAGAGATGACTGGTGACCATCTGGTCACCATTCATCTCTATGCTTCCTGCCGACGCCGACGATTCGTTCTCCGGGCCCCCGAAGGCACGGGAAAGCCTGGAGAAGCACCGGGTGGCGGCGGGAGGGGGGGATGTCCCCTCCCGCGGCCTGTAAGAACGATTAAGCGGTGGAACCGCCGCTACGATCGTTCCTATGTCGTGCAGAATTGCCGGCTGAAGAAGAGGATATCTGGATGATGCCTCTGGCTGCAGGCATCATTCAGAAATCCACCCGCAAAGCCCAGGCCGTCAATTGACGTCCACTTAGGATGGGAGATCCCATCTCTGGCTGTCAATTGTCAATGGCCGGGTATTGAATTGGTAAAAATTAAGACAACAGTAAAGTTAGCCCACATTTTTTTTATATACTGTGAAAGATGATGTTACGCCGAGTAAAATGATACCAAACATGTCACGCTTCAAAAAAAAGTTCTAATTGCAAGCTTCTGGAACTACCAACCGTCAACTACCAAAATGCCTCTCCCCCCCCCCCCCGGCCATCTATTTATAATATTTCCCCAGGTGATCGCCACTCTGGCAACACACATTTTTTGGTATTATCGCCATCTTGTGGTGGGAGTCTTCCGTACACTGCTGATCACAGACTGAGGTGTCCAATCACAGAGGTAAACCGATGTCGGTTTCTCTAAGTGCTGCTTTCACACTGAAATTGCCGGCCGTTAGGGGTAAAGCGCCGCTCGTTTTAGCGGAGCCCTTGCGCCTCTTTTCGGTCGCTAGCGCGATACCTTTAACCCCCAAAAAATTGGGGGTGCTTTTAAGGCACTTTGGAGGGCTGCCCATTAATTTCAATGGGCAGGGTGGTGGAGGAGGGGTGTATACAGCGCTAACAAACCACTGCAAAGATGTGCTTTACAGTCGCTATTTCTAGCGCTAAAATGTCTAAAAACCGCGTCAGTGTGAAAGGGACATCTACACTGATTATCAGTGCAGTCCCACCAGTGCTGACAATTTGTGCTCACCAGTGTCACATATCAGTGCTCAGCAGTGCCGCCTATTAGTTCTCTCTATCAGTGCCCACCAGTACCACCACATCAGTGCCTCTCAGCGCCTATCAGTGCCCACCAGTGCTGTCTATCAGTGCCCATCAGTGCAGCCTCATCAGTGCCTATCAGTGCAGCCTATCAGTGCCCACCAGTGCCACCTATCAGTGCAGACAATCAGTGCCCACCAGTGCCGCCTCATCAGTGCAGCCTATCAGTGCCCACCAGTGCCACCTCATCAGTGCCTATCAGTGGCCATCAGTGCAGCCAATCCGTGCCCACAAGTGTCTCCTCATCAGTGCCTATCAGTGCAGCCAATCAGTGCCCACCAGTGCTGCCTCATCAGTGCCCACCAGTGCCATCTCATCAGTGGCTATCAGTGCAACCTATCAGTGCCCAAAAGTGGCGCCTCATCAATGCACACCAGTGCCGTCTGTCAGTGCCACCTCATCAGTGCTGCCTATCAGTGCCCTTCAATCAGTAGAGGTGCATCCATAAAGGGCATATGGGCGCCGCCCCTCTCTCCTGTGGTGGTAGCAATTGATAGGTACAGTGGCTGCGTTTGATGGGCACAGTGGCTGTGTTTGATGGGTACAGTTGATGGGCACAGTGGCGGCAGTTGATGGGCAGACTGGCAGCAATTTATGGGCACACTTGCAGAAATTGACGGGCACACTGGCTGTGTTTGATGGCACAGTGGTGGCAATTGATGTTTTTTCTGCCTTCAACGCCACCTCATCAGTGCCCATAAATGAAAAAGAAAAATTACCTGTATGCAAAATTTTATAACGTTTTTATTTTTTTAGGGTTTCAACATTTTTGGTCTTTTTTTATTTATTTAGCAAAAAAGAAAAAAAAAACAGTGATGATTAAATATCACTAAAAGAAAGTTCTATTAGTATGAACAAATTTTTTAGAAAAAAACATCACATGTGTACAGTGTTACATGACCACGTAATTGTCATTCAAAGTGTGACAGCGCTGAAAGCTGATTGGGCGGGGGGGGGGGGGGGTGTGACTGGACTTGAGGCGGTTTAATAACTTATTTAGGAATCCTGTTACCCACCCACCAAGTGGAGGGGTTTTCCGGCAGGAATGTCACCCCCACATTCAAACAGCATTCACAACCAATTACCAGCAAAATCAAAAATTTGCCAGCAAAAAAAAAATAAAATCAAAAAGGGGGGAAAAAAAAATTATTGCCCTTTACGTGAGCCACGCCTGGGGCGCCCCCGGCCACGGCCCCGGCTCTTCAGGGGAGACTCGTGGGGGAGGGGCAAAACCGGGGAAGGAGGAGCAGCCCCTGATCTCTGCCCACCTGGCGGCCTGCCCTCCAAGGCCACGGCTATTCTGTCCAGGGCAGCACCAAGTGTTGCCGTGTTGGCCTGGATAGCCTGGGTAAGGGCCCTCACATCCTGCCCAACGCCTGCTGATGTAGTCTGCAGGTCATTTAGGCAGGTTGTGAAAGCCCGGGAGTGGGAGTCCAGGTTCCCCAGCGTATCCTTGATGGAGGACAGGCTCTCCTCCATCCGCACCAATGTCTGGCTGACCTGTCCCAGATGGCGGGTCTGAAGGGCCTGGTCCCTTCTCAGAGTGGCGGGCAGGAGATCGGCCAACCCCCTGGTGTTCTGGGACGAAATCCTGCCTCCAGCTGATGCTTGTGGCCGGGGAGAAGGGGAGGCCCTTGGGAGGGGAGCCATGTTGGGGGAGGAGGGGGGGCTCCCCCTTAGGGAGGGCTGCCTGCTGCCAGCCAGAGGGGAAGAGTCCTCAAAAACCAAAAGTCCAGTGCCTGACATGGACTCCTCCTCCTCATGATTCTCCTCCTCCTCTTGAACCTCCTCCGCGGACTCCGGCCTTGTTGGGGGGGCCTCATTAGGCTGCTGTCCTGGGGATGGTGCAGTCAGGCCAGATGGCCCTGCACCCTCCTGCACACCTGTGGATGACACAAAACATTCACAGGTTGGAGGATCCACACACTTGCCACATATTCCCTTTCACCCCCTCCCCCACACATGCTACACACCTGATATTAAAAAAAATACTTACCTGCCACCACGGGCTCCAGACTTGAGTCAAAGCCGGGCAGGCCCTCAACTTCATGCCGATGAAAGGTCAGGGCCACCGCACGCTCCTCCGCTGTCAGCCTAATACGGCATGGTGGGCCCCCTCCTGTGCCCCTGGCATGGGCATGCATTTTGGACAGCTTCTGTTTGACCAGACGCCGGAGGTCGTTAATTTTTTTGTCAATCCCAGACCGGGTCCGTGTCTCCCCCTCCCCCGCTGAATTGACCTGCTCAGTGATGAGGTCCAAAATCTCCCTCCTCCTGGCTGGAGTGGTGTTGGCACTGTCTGGGCCGTGGAGGAAACGCCCATAATCGCTAATGGCCCGGGCAAGAATTCTTTTTTCCCCCACAGTAAAATTGAGCTTTCGCTTTCTCTCTGTCATACTTCAAAAAAAACTCACTCCCAGTCAACAAAAATCACTCACAAAAACAAGCACAACCAATCAAGCAAGAACACACACAAAGAGAAAACTAACACCCAAAAAATCACACAAGCACTCAGCAAGAAACAGTCACAAAAACAAACAGCAAAAAATCAGCAAGAAAACAAACGAACAGAAATATATCAAACAAACAGTCTCTCAAACACTTATCAAAAAACACTTTCAAAGATCTACTAACAAACACTTGATCACACAGTACACTAATCTGACAACTACAAAACACAACGCAACGAACAACAGGACAAAAGCACTTGGTTAAATGGGAAGGGACAAAGGGATGTACTTTTGCAATGCAAGTGCGTTTGTGTCTGTCTATTTATGCTGTTTGCGTAGTTCACAACGTTGCCCGGGTCCATTTCCAATTTCACTGATTGCGCCGCTCCCGAGTTGTGAGCATGCGCACAGCGGAGCTGACCATGGTCTCCTTCAAGCGCGCATGCGCGAGCCGGCCGGCCCTTCATTTGCATGGGGTCACGGCTCATTTCAATGTAACACGCCCACGTCCTTCCCAATTTGTATTACTCCGCCTTACGCCTCTGAAAAAACTTTACGCATGCGCAATTTTCTGCGCAAAAGCTACTAGAATAGGGTGATTACGCGGCAAAATTGCGCAAGTCTAGCGTAAAGGCGGTGCGCTACGCCGGTCCAATAATGCGCAGATGTACGTGAATCTGGGCCATTGTTTATATACTATACTATATACAGTTAGACAGGCGTAATCGCTCTGTGAATCTGGGCCAATGTGTGTGGATAATATATTATTATTAAAAAATGAAATGTATACATTATATTATAAAAAATATATAAAATATTTACAACGTGATGATATTTATTTATAATATAAAAATATATAAAACATGATTAAAATGTAACTTTTATTAGGGATGTTTTGATACATTGGGCCAGATTCACAAAGCACTTACTCCGGAGTATCACGAGTTAGGCACGTTTAAGTCTAAAAATGCACACGCTTATCTATGCACCGTATCCCCAAAACGATATACGCCTGAAATCCACATTTTTTAGACCGACGTAATTTGGATAGACCGGCGCAGCGTGCGTGCAAAACTGCACTAGACACACCATTGATTTCCTAGGCAAATATGCAAATGAGGGAGATACACCAATCCACAAAAGTAAGTTTGTGCGGTGCAGTCTACACGATGTGCTTATCAGCTGCACGGCCGGTCTAAAATTAGACCAAATAAAAGCAGGTTTAAAATTAGACAATCCGTCTACATGTCAGCAAAAGCAACACCATTAGGGACGAGCTGAGCAGCCACACTTGCAGGACATTAATCTGTATGCCAACATGCCAGGGGCATCCTTGCTCATAGCTATACTACTGACTTTAGATGAGCGCAGAAGGAGGAGGGCACGGAGGGGTGAGCCCAATGGTAATAGGCCCCCCTTTTGGCTGGAATTAGGGTGCAATTGGAGAAATACCCTGTGTTAATAGGAGGGTAGATGTTGGTTCCTCAGCTTCCACAAATTTCAGTGAAATTGAATAAAGGTGGATTAATTAGGTCAGGAGCCTGTGCAGGCCAGCAGGCCCAAAGATTGCTAAAGTAAAATGATCCTATGCTGCTATAAGGATGCCAGTTGTGACCGATGCACCCTAAACCATATAAAACAAAGAAAAAAATGTGTCTCTAGAGTCTAATAGGTAGGAATCCCTACTAGTGTGGTTACTAGTGTAATCAACCACACTAGTAGGGATTCCTACCTATTAGACTCTAGAGACACATTTTTTCTTTGTTTTATATGGTTTAGGGTGCATCGGTCACAACTGGCATCCTTATAGCAGCATAGGATCATTTTACTTTAGCAATCTTTGGGCCTGCTGGCCTGCACAGGCTCCTGACCTAATTAATCCACCTTTATTCAATTCCACTGAAATTAGTGGAAGCTGAGGAACCAACATCTACCCTCCTATTAACACAGGGTATCTCTCCAATTGCACCCTAATTCCAGCCAAAAGGGGGGGCTATTACCATTGGGCTCACCCCACGGATATACCCGACAAAGGTATTAATTTAGCAGCGCCATTTCCCTTTCTACTATCCATATTTATATTAGCTCCCCACATAGGGATCCTACTGGGAGGCAACAGCTACTTTATTCACCATAGCGCGGACTCCCCTGTTCTTACACTGGAGAGGATCTGCCGACCACCACTGGGCAAGGTACTGGCAACACTCCATTTCCTTGCCAGTGGCTCTTTTCATGGCTAAATATATATTTTATATACATTTTTTTCTGTTTAGTATATATTTTATAATAATTAATATAATAAATATATATTTTTATTTTTTTAACTAATATAAATTTACTAATTTTAATATTATTATAATTATCTTATTTAATATTATATATATATATATATATATATATACACACATAGGGCCAGATTCAGGAACAGTTACGCTGGCGGATCGAGTGATCCGCCAGCCTAACTGTGACTTTGAGCCGGCGTTTCTGTTTTCTGTAACCAGAAAACAAGAAACGCCGGGTTGAAGTTCCGATGCGAGCAGCGTAACTGAGTTTCGCCATCGCATCGTTACTTCAACTTAAAAATGGCGCCGGGGGCGTTGCCGCCGATTTACGCTCAAAAAATATGTTAATGAGCGGAAATCGGCAATTCACGATCGAAATCCGGCGCGACGCAATGACGATACGACGTTTCCGGACGGGATACGCGGCGCATAGATATACCTACATGGGGTTGGAGTATCCTATGTTAGGTATAGGCGTCGTCATCGCGTCGGGAAAAAAAAAAAAAAACGTCGCTTGCGTAAAACGGTCATGAATGGGAATGTGACGTCATTGACGTTCATTCACAGATTTTGGAGCATGCGCACGGGGATGTTTTGACACTCGACGCATGCGCAGTACGTTGGCGGCGGGATCGCGCGTAGTTAGCATACTACACGCCCCGTACCCGCTAAATTTGAATTCCGCCGGCTCATTTGTGATGCGCTGCCGCAACTTTAGGAGCAAGTGCTTCGTGAATGACAGCACTTGCTCCTAAAATTTCGGCAGCGCAACGCAAATGAGAAGCGTTACTCCAGAGCAAAGATGCTCTGGACTACCTGAATCTGGCCCATAGGGCCAGATTCACGAACAGTTAGGCTGGCGGATCGAGTGATCCGCCAGCCTAACTGTGACTTTGAGCCGGCGTTTCTGTTTTCTGTAACCAGAAAACAAGAAACGCCGGGTTGAAGTTCCGATGCGAGCAGCGTAACTGAGTTTCGCCATCGCATCGTTACTTCAACTTAAAAATGGCGCCGGGGGCGTTCCCGCCGATTTACGCTCAAAAAATATGTTAATGAGCGGAAATCGGCAATTCACGATCGAATTCCGGCGCGACGCAATGACGATACGACGTTTCCGGACGGGATACGCGGCGCATAGATATACCTACATGGGGTTGGAGTATCCTATGTTAGGTATAGGCGTCGTCATCGCGTCGGGAAAAAAAAAAAAAACGTCGCTTGCGTAAAACGGTCATGAATGGGAATGTGACGTCATTGACGTTCATTCACAGATTTTGGAGCATGCGCACGGGGATGTTTTGACACTCGACGCATGCGCAGTACGTTGGCGGCGGGATCGCGCTTAGTTAGCATACTACACGCCCCGTACCCGTCCAATTTGAATTCCGCCGGCTCATTTGCGATGCGCTGCCGCAACTTTAGGAGCAAGTGCTTCGTGAATGACAGCACTTGCTCCTAAAATTTCTGCAGCGCAACGCAAATGAGAAGCGTTACTCCAGAGCAAAGATGCTCTGGACTACCTGAATCTGGCCCATACACCGACACGACACAAACCTCCAAACAGCAACAGACAATGGAATAAAAGTACCTTGCTTCAGGAAGGGAAAAAAATTGGATGTACTTTTGCAATGGAAGGGCATTTCTCTCGGTCTATTTAAGCACTGTGCATAGCTCACTAAGTCTGACTGGCCTAGTTCCTATCTAACTGATTGCACCGTGCCGAGTTCTGAGCATGCTCAGAGAGGTGCTGACCATAGTCTGCTTCATGTGCACATGCCCAGTCTGGCCGGCCCTTCATTTGCATGGGGTCACGGCTCATTTCAATGAAACATGCCCACGTCCTTCCCACTTTGAATTACACCGCCTTACGCCTCGGAATTTACATTGCATCAGTGCAAATTTGCCCGAAAATACTACGAGGATACGGTACTTGCGCCTCGAAATTAAGCCGGTCTAACTTAAAGGAGTTGCACTACGCCGGTCCAAAATTGCGCCGATGTACGTGAATCTGGCCCTTTATGGCTAATCCTTATCCAATGCAAGTGACCAATGGACAATCTGATGGTATTGTCCACTCTGGGTTATCGAATCCTTCTCTTTTTAACCCTTCCAGTGCTACGGCACCTTCAATCAAAGTCTTTCGCGATTTGGTTTTAAATGATCTAGACTCACTCCCAAAAAAACACATGTATGACCATCCTGACATTAAAATAGTCCCTATGTGAACGCAAGGATTTGATCATCCGCCCTACAGATAAGGGCGGGGGGGGGGGGTGGTTATTCTAGATAAGATTTATTACCACTCAAAAATGTTTCGGATACTGGGAGATACGAGTACTTATACTGCCCTCTCCCAGGATCCTACCAAGAAACTTAAAAAAGCATTACTGAGTTTGGTGAAGGAAGGTTTTCAAAATGGAATTTTGGATAAAAAAGAAAAAGAGTATTTAGTTCCGGTGGTTCCTAGAATCTCGGTAATGTATTACCTTCCAAAGATTCATAAAAATGTCACACATCCTCCAGGTAGGCCAATCGTGAGTATGATTAATTCCGTGACCTCCAGGATTGACCGATATGTAGATTTCCACTTACAGCCATTGATGCGTATGGTTCTATCTTTCCTTAAAGCGGAGGTTCACCCTAAAATATACCCTCTCCCATGTGATCCAGCATACTGGCGTCGGAGAAATATGGCGCCTGCGCAGTCAGCTCCTAGGTCTGTGCGCAGGTGCCGCATTGCGCCGGAAATACCCGAGTCCTAAATCGGGTATTTTCGGAAGCTGTGACGCGCTATACAAGCGCCATCCACCACGGGGGGAAAGAAATAAAAATTAAAGATTTCACAGTAAGTGGGGGATTTAAAAAAAAAAAAAAACAACAGCATACTGGCACTGACGCCAGTATGCTGGATCGCATGGGAGAGATAATATTTAGGGAGAACCTCCTCTTTAAAGACTCCGGGGATACTATACGCCGGCTTCAATCCGTTGATTACCAAGATGGTTGCCTGTTGGTCACAGCAGATGTCACCTCGCTGTATACGTCTATTCCACACAAACTGGGGTTTCAAAGCTGTAGAACATTTTTTTTGTCTACCAGGAGTTCCATTCCAGAGGGACAACAGCAGTTTATCATGAAATTTTTTAAGTTTGCCACCCAAGGCAATTACTTTTGGTATGATAATGAATTCTTCCTCCAAACCAAAGGTGTGGCCATGGGGGCTAAATTTGCCCCCAGTTTGGCCAACCTTTACATGGCCAATGGGAGGAGGATGTCGTCTATGCCCTACAGCGCCCGGAGCTGACTTTTTGGGCTCGTTACATCGACGATATCCTCCTCCTATGGCATGGTGACGAAGAATCCCTACATGAGTTCATGGTCACTCTGAACGATAATGATATGGGGATTATTTTGACTTATAAAATGAGCCAAACTTTGATTCATTTCCTAGATTTGGAGATATCGGTTGCGGAAGGACGACTCGTCACTAAGACGTTTTTCAAGCCCACCGAACGCAACGGATATATTCCTACTGATAGCTGTCATTACAGCTCATGGCTTAAATCTGTACCATATAGCCAATTGCTACGGATTAGGAGGAATTGTACTTACTTGGCTGATTTTCACCAACAAGCTAACATCCTAAAGTCGAGATTCATTGAGAAGGGCTATACACCTGATAGCATTGACACAGATATTGACCGTATTGCAAAACTTGATAGAGAGACTATTGTTTCTGAACAACCTAAACGTACTCCGGACAACAAGTTTAAGTGGTCTTTCACCACCCAATACTCGGTACAATATAAACAAATCAAACAAATCTTCAACCGTCACTGAAATGTTCTTCAGAATGACCCCCTTTTGGGTCCAGTACTTCCAGACAAAGCGTGTGTTGTGTTTAGGGGAGCAATGTCCCTTAGAAACAAATTGGCCCCTAATGTGTCAGACCCTCCAAGTAGACCCGTCTTTTTCCCTGAGATCAAAGGATTTCACGCCTGCCGTAGATGCAATGTATGTCTTCACAATACTTTGACACAAAGAAAAATCGACAGTTTTTCATCCACAATGACTTCCATCGTTTATCATATGAAGGAAATTTGTTACTTGTGCTACACACTACATAGTCTATTTACTAACTTGTCCGTGTAAGAAACAATACGTGGGCAGAACTATACGTACCCAGGGCCGTCTTTAATATGGTTTGGGCCCTGGGCAAACATTTGTTTTTGGGCCCCCCCTCCAGCTTATTTTGGGCCTGGCTGGTTCACATGTATGTGTTTTGGCGGCCCTCATTTGTGCAGGCACAGCAGCCCATTTATTTGAATGGGCTGCCATGCCTTTGTTTCCTGCAGAAAAAAGGTTCATTCAGCATTTTAAAAATCAGCTACCTTGAAATCCATTCTACTTTTGCACCATGCTACTTACCTGCAGTTCTTGCACACACAAACGCACTGTGTTTTTAAAAGCGTGACCTAAACGTCTAAAAATGCAGGAAGTTTGACAGTGCGGGAACTGCAGATAAGTCACAGCAGACAGCAGAATGGACGTACACAAAACACATACATGTCAGGCCCAAAATAAGCCAATCAAGCAGTTAAATACAGACAGTAATGCCATGTGCTCTGAGGCCTCACTCAGCCTGGACTGCAGGGCTGCTCTGTGACTTAAAGAGTTCCTGTATTTTACACATGGCATGGCATGGGGTCCCATGGTGCTAAAGCAGAATGGACAGACGGTGCTGTGACCCCATGCCATGCCATGTGTAAAATACAGGAACTTTTTAAAACACTGACCAGACCTGCAGTGAATCATCAAATATTATAAAGACTTTGGACACACTCTACAGAAAACTTGTATTTACAATATAGCAAACAGTGACATACCTTGGAGTGCAGGACATGAAGAAGTCAGCCTCGGGAAGAGCAAACTGGGGATGTTATAAAATCACATTCTAATTCACTTTTATATACAAGCAGCACCCAGTGGCAGGAAGGGAGAAGTGCACGTCTAAAGGAAAGCCATGGGTGTTGTACATTTTAAAACACTGGGAAGGGAAGCAGTACTGTCACCTGGCTGCGTGCCGCTGATGATTTTCAGCCTGATTTGTGGGCAGCACAGGGGCTTAACGGGCGGCAGGGCCACCATCAGGAATCATGGGGCCCCTTACACAGCTTCAGGCATGGGCCCCCTAGAGCAGAGAACGGGGGGGTGCTGCCCCCTTAAACTGAGAAGCGGGGGGGGGGGGGGGGGCTTCCGCGAATTTAGAAGCGGGAGGCCCTTTACAAAAAAAAGATTTAATAAAGAAAAATATATATAAAAAAAGGGGTGTAGCCATCCTGGGCTCTTTAATAAAAAGAAATAAAAAATATATTATTTTTTTTTAAAAAGGGGGTTGCCATCTGGGGACCTCTGGGCCCTTTAATATTTTTTTTTTTATATAAAAAGAAATTACAAAAAAAAGGGGGGTTGCCATCTGGGACCTCTGGACCCTTTAATAGAAAATAAAATAAAAAAATATATTTAAAAATATAAAAACATTTATAAAAAAAAAAGTGGGGTTGCCATCCAGGGGACCTCTGAGCCCTTTAATTATATATATCTATACGGTATATATATATATATATATAACATAAAAAAAACTCTGGGTCCTTTAATAATAATAATAACATTATTAGTTTTTTTTTTTTATAAAACAAGTTTTTTTATAAAAAAAGGGGGGTTGTCATCTGGGGCCCTGGGGAACTACGGGCCCCTGGGGACCTCCAGACCTCTAAAAAAAATTGTCCCTTTAATAAAAAATAAAATAAAAATATATAAAATAAATATATTTTTTTTATTTAAAAATAAATAAAAAAAGGGGGTTGTCATCTGGGGGCCTCCGGGTCCCTGGGGACCCCTAAAAAAATTGTCCCTTTAATAAAAAATAAAGATATATTAAAAAAATTGTCCCTTTAATAAAAAATAAAATAAAAATATATAAAATAAATATTTTTTTTATTTAAAAATAAATAAAAAAAGGGGGTTGTCATCTGGGGCCCTGGGGGCCTCCGGGTCCCTGGTGACCCCTAAAAAAAATTGGCCCTTTAATAAAAAATAAAAATATATATAAAAAAAATTGTCCCTTTAATAAAAATAAAAATATATAAAATAAATATATTTTTGTATTTAAAAATAAATAAAAAAAAGGGGGTTCCCATCTTGGGCCCTGGGGGCCTCCGGGCCCCTGGGGACCTCCGGACCCCTAAAAAAAAAAAAAAAACAGGGCCCTGGGCAGCTGCCCCTGTTTGCCCTATGGTAGAGACGGCCCTGTACGTACCTTTTCTATTAGGGTTAATGAACACATCAAAAGTATCAAAAAAGGAAAGACCAACCATAGTGTACCTAGACACTACTCTGAAGTCCATGATCGGAATCCGACAGGTACCTGTTTTCAGATTATAGCCATTGGAGGGGTGAATCGAACTTCAGACTTTTTTCCGAAGTTCGGGCCGAACCCGAACATCAATTTTTTTTTGATCAATCAAAATTCTTTTGATTGGTACTTACCTCTCGGCCGGCTTCTGGGCCTTCAGGGAGTTCCGTCGGAGATCTGGTGACGTCACGGACACCGGCGGGGCTTGCCGTGTCCATCTGAAGGGCTCCTTTGCTGTGCCTTTATATCTGCATGCCGGCGGGACCTTACTATCTGCCACACACAAGGGCTGTTACACTTCCCTCTATCACTTACCTCTATCACCCTGAGATTCTACAACCATCCACTGGGAGTTGTGATAGTTCCCTTCAAGGGACATCTACATGCAGACGGACTGATGTTAAACCCTCCTCATCTGGATTCAGCAGTGGTATCGTTGTACACATTTTTATACCAGTATCATACTTGGCTACATGTGTTTATGACTGCTTTTGGTACCGTTTGGTATTACTCGCACCATTTTTACACTTTATGTAGCTACATCGATTTTATCTCCAGTGCAATATTTATTTGGTTACCTACTTGAAGACTATAACAGTTTTAATGCAATTCCCATCGAGCGCGGCCTTTGTGTGTTTTTTGTATCCTGCTATCTATTTTTCCAGTGGTTGGGAGCTGCATTGGGAATCGGCCTGCAAGGAGATCAGCTAAAAGTAGTTGGATCTGTATGTGCGTTATAATTAATCGAAATTAGTCGATTAATCGATTAAAAATAAAATCAATTAATCGAACACAAAAATTTTGATCAGTAACAGCCCTAAATATTATATATATTTTTTGTTTTATATTATAATATAAATATTATCATGCTGTAAATATTTTATATATTTTTTTTATAGTATAGTATCATATGGTATATAACAATTGTTTTATATACAATGTATTAAAATCCTTAATAAAGGTTACATTTTATAACGGTGGTGTTTGGTGTGTAGGGAAATGCCCCCTCGTTAATGTTGAAAATTTAGTAACCAAAAATTCATAACCAAAAATTAAATATGAAAATCATCATTTGTTATGTTACAGCCTTATTCCAAAATACATTTTATTCCTGTGATAGTTAGGTACATGGGAGGAGCCTGTGATGGGAGGAGTCTGATACTTATGTACATGGGAGGAGTCTGATACTTATGTACATGGGAGGAGTCTAATACTTATGTACATGGGAGGAGGCTGTGATACTTATGTACATGGGAGGAGCCTGTGATACTTATGTACGTGGGAGGAGCCTGTGATACTTATGTATGTGGGAGGAGCCTGTGATACTTATGTACATGGGAGGAGCCTGTGATACTTATGTACGTGGGAGGAGCCTGTGATACTTCTGTACGTGGGAGGAGCCTGAGATACTTATGTACGTGGGAGGAGCCTGTGATACTTATGTACGTGAGAGGAGCCTGTGATACTTATGTACGTGGGAGTAGCCTGTGATACTTATGTACATGGGAGAAGCCTGTGATACTTATGTACGTGGGAGGAGCCTGTGATACTTATGTACGTGGGAGGAGCCTGTGATACTTATGTACATGGGAGGAGCCTGTGATACTTCTGTACGTGGGAGAAGTCTGTGATACTTCTGTACGTGGGAGGAGCCTGAGATACTTATGTACGTGGGAGGAGCCTGTGATACTTATGTACGTGAGAGGAGCCTGTGATACTTATGTACGTGGGAGTAGCCTGTGATACTTATGTACGTGGGAGGAGCCTGTGATACTTATGTACGTGGGAGGAGCCTGTGATACTTATTTACGTGGGAGGAGTCTGTGATACTTATGTACATGGGAGGAGCCTGTGATACTTATGTACATAGGAGGAACCTGTGATACTTATGCACAAGGGAGGAGTCTGTGATACTTATGTACATAGGAGGAGTCTCAGATGCTTATGTACATGGGAGGAGCCTGTGATGGGAGGAGTCTGATACGTATGTACATGGGAGGAGTCTGATACGTATGTACATGGGAGAAGCCTGATACGTATGTACATGGGAGGAGCCTGAGATGCTTATGTACGTGGGAGGAGCCTGTGATGGGAGGGGTCTGATACGTATGTACATGGGAGGAGTCTGATACGTATGTACATGGGAGGAGCCTGTGATGGGAGGAGTCTGATACTTATGTGCATGGGAGGAGTCTGATACTTATGTACATGGGAGGAGCCTGTGATACTTATGTACATTTGAGGAGCCTGTGATACTTATGTACATGGGAGGAGCCTGTGATGGGAGGGGTCTGATACGTATGTACATGGGAGGAGTCTGATACGTATGTACATGGGAGGAGCCTGTGATGGGGGGAGTCTGATACTTATGTGCATGGGAGGAGTCTGATACTTATGTACATGGGAGGAGCCTGTGATACTTATGTACATTTGAGGAGCCTGTGATACTTTTGTACATGGGAGGAGCCTGTGATACTTCTATACATCTCATTTTCTGCAATCTTCTCTCACGTTGTCATTATGGGGGATTGTTTGTAGAATTTTGAGGAAAATAATAGATTTAATCCATATTAGAATAAGGCTTCTATGCAAAGTAAAGGACCAATAGGAAGGAGTCTTAGAAAGTGGGAATAATCTCTGCGGAGACTAGTGCTACACTTACATTGGTGATCAGTGAGAAGAATGATTGGATAGGCTGCGTTCTCAGTGATGTCACCTCTCTCTAGTGATTGGATAGGCTGCGTTCTCAGTGATGTCACCTCTCTCTAGTGATTGGATAGGCTGCGTTCTCAGTGATGTCACCGCTCTCTAGTGATTGGATAGGCTGCGTTCTCAGTGATGTCACCGCTCTCTAGTGATTGGATAGGCTGCGTTCTCAGTGATGTCACCGCTCTCTAGTGATTGGATAGGCTGCGTTCTCAGTGATGTCACCAGTCTCTAGTGATTGGATAGGCCGCATTCTCAGTGATGTCACGGCTCTCTAGTGATTGAATAGGCTGCATTCTCAGTGATGTCACTGCTCTCAAGTGATTGGATAGGCTGCATTCTCAGTGATGTCACTGCTCTCAAGTGATTGGATAGGCTGCATTCTCAGTGATGTCACTGCTCTTTAGTGATTGTATAGGCCGCATTCTCAATGATGTCACCGCTCTCTAGTGATTGTATAGGCCGCATTCTCAGTGATGTCACCGCTCTCTAGTGATTGGATAGGACACATTCTCAGTGATGTCACCACTCTCTAGTGATTGGATAGGCTGCATTCTCAGTGATGTCACCGCTCTCTAGTGATTGTATAGGCTGCATTCTCAGTGATGTCACCGCTCTCTAGTGATTGGATAGGCTGCATTCTCAGTGATGTCACCGCTCTCTAGTGATTGGATAGGACACATTCTCAGTGATGTCACGGCTCTCTAGTGATTGAATAGGCTGCATTCTCAGTGATGTCACTGCTCTCAAGTGATTGGATAGGCTGCATTCTCAGTGATGTCACTGCTCTCAAGTGATTGGATAGGCTGCATTCTCAGTGATGTCACCACTCTCTAGTGATTGGATAGGCTGCATTCTCAGTGATGTCACTGCTCTTTAGTGATTGTATAGGCCGCATTCTCAATGATGTCACCGCTCTCTAGTGATTGTATAGGCCGCATTCTCAGTGATGTCACCGCTCTCTAGTGATTGGATAGGACACATTCTCAGTGATGTCACCACTCTCTAGTGATTGGATAGGCTGCATTCTCAGTGATGTCACCGCTCTCTAGTGATTGTATAGGCTGCATTCTCAGTGATGTCACCGCTATCTAGTGATTGTATAGGCCGCATTCTCAGTGATGTCACCGCTCTCTAGTGATTGGATAGGACACATTCTCAGTGATGTCACCACTCTCTAGTGATTGGATAGGCTGCATTCTCAGTGATGTCACCGCTCTCTAGTGATTGTATAGGCTGCATTCTCAGTGATGTCACCGCTCTCTAGTGATTGGATAGGACACATTCTCAGTGATGTCACAGCTCTCTAGTGATTGGATAGGCTGCATTCTCAGTGATGTCACGGCTCTCTAGTGATTGGATAGGCTGCATTCTCAGTGATGTCACCGCTCTCTAGTGATTGGATAGGCTGCATTCTCAGTGATGTCACGGCTCTCTAGTGATTGGATAGGCTGCATTCTCAGTGATGTCACTGCTCACTAGTGATTGGATAGGCTGCGTTCTCTCTGGTTGTGGAGGCCACTTTGTATAAAGTCCTTAATTACCCTTTTTATATTTGTTTTTCTCCGGCTCTTCCTATGAAGAATCCTCTATAAATAATCTCCTGTTTCTTTATTTTAGGGAAGTACATATTTTATCATTCGGCTTCTCCTGCGATAAGAGGCCTGGATTATTTCCCCACCGAGGCGATGGGAGCGCCAAACACGAGGAGTTTTTTTGTGTCCTTGGCAGCGAGGTCAGGTGATTCCCCCGTGTATCTCCCTGGAAATGCAGAAAATATGCGATTGTATCAAGTGAATCGCACGTCTTCTGCGCCGGGGGGGGGGGAGGGTTCTGGGGTGAAATCACTCTTTATTGATAACAGCATGTTCTACAATGTTTCATCAGCGATATTTACATCTAAATTAGGAGCAGTTGTGAGGTTGCTGTGCGATTTTCTAGCACTAAAAAAAAAAGAAATATTCCTGATTGACAGCAGAGATTTTATCTTAACGCAAGCCGTATGTGGAGAGAAATGGAAGGTTTTCTTTACCTGGTTTCAATTGTACGGGGCTACGAAGCGCCCCCTGTGATCGAGAACATCAAGAAGCGCGCGTAGCGAGTACGTGCCGGAGAGATCGGAATGCAAGGTCTGCTGAGCAGGTAGCTATGCTTTTCATTAGGCAGATTTATCTGTAGGAGATGTGGCTGGCATGTTTACAGGGTCAGTCCGCTTAAAGTGGACCTGTACTGGGGAAGCTGTGCCCAAAAAAAAAGGGGCAAGCAAGGGTCAGTCAGAGTGTAAGAGGGGCTTCATGATTGGCTGTATATGGCGCCAAGAGCACGTGTCTTCAACCCCCGCTCTTCCTGTCCTACTAAAACACCATCCTTTCTGCTGAGGCCGAAACCCCCTTGCCATCTTGCACCCTGTTTCTCGTCATAAGCCTCCAGGCCCCATAACATTCCCGGCCATAGACCTTTACATCCCCAAAGGAAGGAATGTCCACATGCAGGGGCAGCTGGGGTTTTTTTTGTTTTGGGGGGGCGCCCCGGCGGTGTGTCTGCTGGTTGGTCTGGCACTTACCTGGATAAATATATCCAGATTGACGGGGGTGTCATCCAGCCTGGCGGGATCCATGTAGCGGCTCCAGGATAGCGGGTGCGTGGTCCGTGCAGTGGCTCCAAGCTAGCGGGTGTGGGCCGGGCAGCGGTTCCAGGCTGCGGGTGCCGGGTTTGTGCAGCAGCTTCAGGCTTTCGGGTGTGGGTTCTGGGCTGCAGCTCTAGGATAGCGGATGCAGGATCTGTGCAGTGGCTCCAGGCTTGCGGGTGCAGGGTCCGGGCAGCAGCTCCAGGCTTGCGGGTGTGGGGTCTGTGCAGCAGCTTCAGGCTTTTGGGTGTGGGGTCCGGGCTGCAGCTCTAGGATAGCGGGTGAGCGGTCCGGGCTGCAGCTCTATAATAGCAAGTGCGGGGTCTGGGCAGCGGCTCCAGGCTTGCGGGTGTGGGGTCTGGGCAGCAGCTCTAGGATAGCGGGTGAGGGGTCCGGGCTACAGCTCTAGGATAACAGGTGCAGGGTCTGGGCAGCAGCTCCAAGCTAGCAGGTGTGGGCCGGGTAGGGTCTGGGCAGCGGTTCCAGGGTGCGGGTGAGGGGTCTGGGCAGCGGCTCTAGGATAGCGGGTGCGGGGTCTGTGCGGTAGCTCCAGGCTTGTGGGTGCGGGGTCCGGGCATCAGCTTCAGGCTTTCAGGTGTGGGGTCCGGGCTGCAGCTCTAGGATAGCAGGTGAGGGGTCTGGGCAGCGGCTCCAAGCTAGTGGGTGTGGGCCGGGCAGCGGTTACAGGCTGCCGGTGCAAGGTCTGGGCAGTGGCTCCAGGCTAGCGGGTGAGGGGTCTGGGCAGCGGCAGCTAATCGTAAATTCCGATATTAGAAGGCTTTCGGCACATGCGCAGTACTGGGCGGATTATTATTTGACAGGGGGCATTTCTCGTCATAACACCGGCAAATAGGGTTGGCCTGGCCACTGTAAGCTGACCTGCACATGCACAGCTCAGTTTACAGTCGAGGGATTGCTGTGAGCAGGCAGGTAGGTATGTTGTATTCAGGGCCACCATCAGGGGGGTACAGGCAGTACACCTATAAGGGGCCCAGAGATCCCCAGGGTCCCGGATGGCATCTCCTTTATTCTTTTTTATTTTTTTTGTAAGGGGCCCGGATGGCAATCACTCTTAATAAATATTTTTTTTGTTTTAAAACCCCCCCTTTTTTTTAATAAAAAAAAATATTTTTTTGTTTTTATTAAAGGGCTCAGAGGTCCCCAAGGCCCCGGATGGCAACCCCCATTTTTTTAAATGTTTTTATAAATATATATATATATATATATATATATATATTTTATATATATATATATATATATATATATATATATATATATATATACAGTATATATATAGAGAGAGAGAGATATTTGTATTATTATTTGTTTTTATTAAAGGGCCCAGATTTCCCAGGGCCCCAGATGGCAACCCCCCCCCCCATTGTTTTCTAAAAAATATATATATTTTATATAAATATATTGCCCAGAGGGCACCCCCCGATTCTCAATTCGCTGCAGCCCCGCGCTTCTCAATTTGAGTCAGCAGCACCCCCCCCCTTCTCTGCTCCAGGGGGCCCATGCCTGAAGCGGCGAATTCCTGATGGCGGCACTGGTTGTATTGCAGAAGAGTCCTTGCATCGGAGGGGGGGGCAAATGACTGGTCGGAGTTCCACTTTCAGACCCCCAGCCAGGACATGAGTTCATACGTGTAGAGAACAGGTGCCCTTTAAATGCAGATACGCGGGGTTGTGTTAGGGAGCGGCATGAGGCTCTCAGAACATCCATCCTCCCGTCATCTGGAATGTCTACTCGTGTGGAGAAACATCTTTAAATAATTGTATACTTTGGTGAACCTCCGTGCCCCGTACATCTGTCTTACACACTGCGCTCCTTTCTTGTAAGCAAATAATAAAAAAAAAACGCCAGCAGTAAACCATCAGGCGAGTATTTACAAAGTCGGAAAGACAGAAATAAGCTGCACTTGGCTTTTGAACTTGGCGTTTTTTCAATTAGGCGAAAAAAAAAAAAGAAAACCTGGAATAGGTTTGGACGAGCGTGGAAGGAGCGATCGAAATAATGAGGGACGGAAGGAGGAAATATTAATCTGAGCGCTTGTCGTTCCTCGTTAATCGCCATCTGTGCGACGCAACCAGAAAAAAGAAAACAACAAGACACGTAGGGGTTCGCAGAAACGTTTTCCAAATATTTGTCTGCCTCCCAGCACGTTCCTCCTGCTCCGCGCGGCCTCTCTGCGGCGCCAAAATGCGCCATTTCGCTATGGTGTTACCCGCACACCAGGATCCCAAAAAAATGGGTCCAAAACTTTAATCAGTGATGACATCATTACAGCAGAAAGTGACCCTTTAGAGCCTCACAGGACCCCTTCATCAGGTATATGACATATATGGCACATACGACACATATGGCACTTATAACACATATGACACACTCCAAAGACATGCTGGTAGGTTAATTGGCTTCTGTCTAAAAAATATGTATGAATGTGAGTTAGGGACTGTAACGGTCACCACCGCTTACGACCTTCCATCCACCCACGACAAGCTTATCTGACACACTCCGACAATATTGCATACACGATCCATATCCATTCCCAGAATAAGACGAGACAGAGCTCCGTTCTTGCTTCCAAAGATATGACAATTTATTGGTATTTTCTCAGCTTCTTATACAGTCTCAAGCATAATGCAGTTTATCACAGGACAATGCAATCTCCACCCCCCTATTCACTCACTGAGGATAATTCTTTAATTGGTAGCTAGACATGACGGCACCGTATCATCAATAGGGTTCAATTAACCTTGAATAATACACAGACATCTAGTTGAATAAGTTATCTAGACAGCTTTATCACACAATGGCAGAGTCTTGTGAGAGTGGGTGCAATCAACACCTTTAACGGAATGTCTTTACAGTGAATAGCCAACACCTTAAGATATTTCAATAGCATATTATACAAAGGTATGACTCACTCTGGTCTTGTAGACCTGAATTAACACCTTTCAAAATCATGTGTGCCCAGATTGCATAGCTAACAGCTTTTGATATTTGAAGACATCCTGCAAACATGAATTATTATTAATGTCCCTTATTAATGTCTTCTGTAATATATGAATTATGATTCTTTGTCACCCTATGGCCCTAGTGGACATAAGGTGACCCTAGACATAGGAATATCTCAGTCTGTCATGGGCCATTCCGTTACAGGGACCTTAGCTTGTAAGCTCCTTGAGGGTAGGGACTGATGTGAATGTACAATGTATATGTAAAGCGCTGTGTAAATTGACAACGTTAAATAATGACACATATGACACACATAACACATATGAAACATATAATACATATGAAACATATAACACATAAAATACATATGAAACATATAATACATATGAAACATATGACACATACAACATATATGAAACATATGACACATACAACATATATGAACCGTATGACACATACAACATATATGAAATATATAACACATATGACACAAAACATAGATAACACATATAACACACATGAAACATATGACACATATAACACACATGACACATATAATACATACTGTATGACACATATACCATGTATGACACATATAACACAGAACATATGACACATTTTTTTTTTTTTAGTGTTTCAATTTATTTTTATTGAATTTTTTCCAACACAGATATAGTTTACATTACATTATCGATAAACATACAAAAAGATTCCACATTTAAAATAGGTTCAATGTTTCATACTCAATAAATCACAACAATAAACAAATACACATAACACAACAATATGGGTCAATCCTGCTTCCTCCTGATCTTTTACTCTCTCCTCCCCCTTTGCCCTCTCCTCCCCGTCCCCCACACCCAAAAAAAAGGGGGGAGGATTTTAAAGTGCTAGGTGCTCAATTTCTATTTCTAAACTTTTTAGTGCCTGTGCCCTCCACATTCTAGTGTTATGAGGGGACAAGAGTGAACTCTCGTACCCCATTACCTGTATGCCTCTCTTAAAGGAGGGAGGAGAGAGAGAAGAGAAAAAAAAAAAAACAACCCCCTTTTACTCACCCAAGCTATATTATTTAAGTACATCATGTGCTTCTAATGCCACGTACACACGGTCGTTTTTTGTGATGAAATAAAACGACGTTTTAAAAAACGTCATTTAAAATGATCGTGTGTGGGCAAAACGTTGTTTTATGTCTTCTGAAAAACGACCAAAAAAAAAATTCGAACATGCTTCAATTTTTTATGACGTTTTTCAGAATGTCGTTTTTTGTGTCATAAAAAATGATCGTGTGTGGGCAAAACGACGTTTAAAACTACATTTTTAAACCCACGCATGCTCAGAAGCAAGTTATGAGACGGGAGCTTCACTGGAACAGAGTGCCGTCGTTCGTGGTGTACGTCACCATGCTTTGCAAGAGCATTTTCAGAAAACGATGGTGTGTAGGCAACGTAGTTTTTTAAAATGAAGTTTGAAAAACGTTGTTTTGTTTCGTGAGATAAAACAAAGTTTTTTTTTACATCACAAAAAGTGATCGTGTGTACTCGGCATTACCATTTAATTGACGTGACTTCACAAATTTTCCCTTCTTTCCCCTTTCCTTCCCCTCTCAAGCCAAGAAGAGTGGGGGGAAAAAGGGGGAGGGGAACCCCCTACACTTCCTCCCGGGGGGGGGGGGAGCCCCAACTCCTACCTCAGGCCAAACAGGCCATTGTTACCTAAATACTATCTTCACTACACATGTAGCCTGTCTAAAGTTCGCCCAGCCCTCCCAGGTTCCAATATCTCCACTATTTAGTTCCTTATATTGGACACATATAACATATAGGACACATATGAAACATATAACACGTATGACACATATAACACATATGACATATGCCTGATGAAGGGGTCCTGTGTGGCTCCGAAGTCACTTTCTGCTGTAATGATGTCCTTAAAGCTTTGGACTCATTATTTTGGAGATCCTGGTGTGCGGGTGACAAGGCCAGGACAAGGTGGGGGGCAGGAGGGATGGCTGCCCTGGGTGCTGTGGTATTGCTTCCCCACCAACTTCCTCTTGGCTCTCTCTCCAGTGAGTCCCAGCTTGATCCCCGGACCCAAGTTTGCAGATAGGTCACCCCAAGCTAAGCCTAGCTAGGACCCCAGTGTCTTCTAGAAATCTGCCCCCAGGAGAGGAGCACAAGTGTCTCCTCCAGCAGGACTGGACCCAGGATTCTTATGTTTGGATTTTTGAGTTTACAAATTTTTTAAATTACAAATTTACAAATGGCGTTCAATGACCCGAAAAAAATAAATGAATGAAGCGAAAATGATAACGAACAAATTTCTCACGTCTTCTCTGAATGAACACAATGTTGCAATCTGGAAGAGGTCTACCCAGAAGGCCTTGCTCCACAGCGAGCCAGATTTTTTTCGGAGGAGGTTGGGCCACGCGAGTTTCATGTTACTAATGAAAGTTTGTTATTAGTAATAGCAGGAGACCCTTTACCCTCCTGCCTAACCGCTTCTCCACCGCTTCTCCACCCCTCCTCCACCGCTCCTTCACGGCTCCTCCACCCCTCCTCCACCGCTTCTCCACTCCTCCTTTACGGCTCCTCCACCCCTCCTCCACCACTTCTCCACCTCTCCTCCACCACTTCTCCACCGATCCTCCACTGATCCTCCACTGTTTCTCCACCACTCCTCCACCCCTCCTCCACCACTCTTCCACCGCTCCTCCACCCCTCCTCCACCAATTCTCCACTGCTTCTCCACCCCTCTTCCACCGCTCCTTCACGACTTCTTCACCCCTCCTCCACCCCTCCTCCACCACTCCTCCACCCCTCCTCCACCACTTCTCCACCGACCCTCCACTGCTTCTCCACCGCTCCTTCACCGCTCCTCCACACCTCCTCCACCCCTCCACTACCGCTTCTCCACCCCTCCTCTACCGCTCCTCTACCCCATCTCCACTGTTTCTCCACCGCTCTTCCACCGCTCTTCCACCGCTCCTCCACCCCTCCTCCACTGATCCTCCACCAATTCTCCACCCCTCTTTTAACCCTTTTTTAACCCCATTTCAGGGGGTTAAAAGCACCCTGCTCCCGTCTGAATAGCGTCTAGTTATACCACTAGCGCTCACACCACCCCAGTGTGAAAAGGCACTTATAGGCGTTTATTATTTAGGATTTTGGAATTTTCTTTCTTCTTTTTGTTTTTTTAAGTTTATGAAATAAATTTTTTTTTTTACAAATTTAATTGAAAAATTAAAAAAAAAATGAATGAAGTGAAAGCAATAACAAACAAATTTCTCACGTCTTCTCTGAATGAACACAATGTTGCGATCTGGAAGAGGTCTACCCAGAAGGCCTTGCTACACAGCGAGCCGGATTTTTTTCGGAGGAGGTTCGGCCACTTTACGCGGGTTTCATGTTACTAATGAAAGTGTGTTATTAGTAATAGCAGGAGACCTTTTACCCTCCTGCCTAAAAGCCTGCCCCCGCCCCCCCCCCCACCTATAATGCTGAGATATTTAATAAGCTATTAGTGTATTCATCTTTTCATCATTGGACAGGTGGAAGTTGTAGGCGAACAGTTAGTTTTAATTGTAAAACATTCCAGATGTAGAAAACGATATAAATTAAACCCAGAACGACTTGAATATCTCCCCCCTCCCCTCCCCCCTGTTTTCTTTAAGGGAACACTTAACTACGTATCTGCTTTTCATTTGAAAATGTTATTAAAACTCCTTCTTATGAATCCCAAGTCTTGGCTTAGCCCGCTAATTGACACCATTAAAGCTACTTATCTCTTTAAGAATTAGCAGAGACATACGTTATACTATTTGCGTGCCGCGGAGGGGGGAGGGGAGGGGGTGATTTAGAGGAACTGATGGTGGGGGGGGGGGGGGTTGGGAAATTCCAATTTTTTTTTAAGTGTTACAGAAAGTTATTCTAAAAGTTACTAATAAGAATAACAATGGCTTTAAAATTAGAAGAGTAATGGAGAGCGCCGTCCTCCGACGCGCTCGGGATTTGGACTTTATTTTCGGCTGATAACGATCTTCGCCGACCTTCCATTCATTTGCAAGCCTTGAATTACCCCGGATCTTCCACTCCACTCAACATTTTCATGCAGGATTTTATTTTTTTAGATTCAGTTTAATTGTAAGAAATCCTATGTGAAATGTTACATTGTATACAGAAAGTATTCACAGAGCTTCACTTTTCCCACATTTTGTTGTTATGGCCTTATCCCAAAATGGAATAAATTCATTATTTTCCTCAAAATTCTACAAACAATCCCCCATAATGACAATGTGAGAGAAGTTTGTTTGAAATCTTTGCAAATTTATCAAAAATAAAAAAGTTAAAAATCCCATATGCATATCACAGTCTCCTCCCACGTACACAAGTATCACAGGCTTCTCCCACGTACACAAGTATCACAGGCTCCTCCCACGTACACAAGTATCACAGGCTCCTCCCACATACACAAGTATCACAGGCTCCTCCCACGTACATAAGTATCAGACTCCTCCTATGTACATAAGTATCACAGACTCCTCCCATATACATAATTATCACAGACTCCTCCCATGTACATAATTATCACAGACTCCTCCCATGTACATAAGTATCACAGGCTCCTCCCATGTACATAAGTATCACAGGCTCCTCCCACGTACATAAGTATCACAGGCTCCTCCCACGTACACTAGTATCACAGGCTTCTCCCATGTACATACAGTGCCTTGCGAAAGTATTCGGCCCCCTTGAACTTTGCAACCTTTTGCCACATTTTAGGCTTCAAACATAAAGATATAAAACTGTAATTTTTTTGTGAAGAATCAACAACAAGTGGGACACAATCATGAAGTGGAACGAAACTTATTGGATATTTCAAACTTTTTTAACAAATAAAAAACTGAAAAATTGGGCGTGCAAAATTATTCAGCCCCCTTAAGTTAATACTTTGTAGCGCCACCTTTTGCTGCGATTACAGCTGTAAGTCGCTTGGGGTATGTCTCTATCAGTTTTGCACATAGAGAGACTGAAATTTTTGCCCATTCCTCCTTGCAAAACAGCCCGAGCTCAGTGAGGTTGCATGGAGAGTATGTTCGACGAAATTCGAACAAAACGGGTCGTTCGCGCCAAATTCGAGTGACGCGCAACGGCCCATAATTCACTGCGGCATTGTGCGCTGATGATTGGCCAAGCATGCTGTATGTCCCGCATGCTTGGCCAATCACAGCACTCAAAAAAGGAAGAGCCATAATTGGCCAAAGCCTGGGTGGCTTTGGCCAATTATGGCTCAGGGCTTTAGCACACGCCCCACACTATATAAGGCCGCCTGTTGGGCGGCCTCGTGTAGTGTGTTGCGGCGATGTTAATGAGAGCAGTTAGAGAGACAGAGAGATAGGGCCAGATTCAGTAAGAAGTTACACCGCTTATCTCTAGATAAGCCGCGTAACTTCTTAGATGCGCCGGCGTATCTTTTTTCTGTATGTAGAAAACAAGATACGCTGGGATTGAGCTAAGATACGAGCGGCGTAATTGTATTACGCCGTTGTATCTTAGTTGCATATTTACGCTGGCCGCTAGGTGGCGCTTCCATCGATTTACGCGGCAAATATGTAAATTAGCTAGATATGCCGATTCCCGAATGTACGCCCGGCCGTCGCAGTAAGATATGCTGTTTACGTAAGGCCTTTTTCAGGCGTAAAGATAAACCACCAAAAACATGGCGCAGCCAATGTTAAGTATGGACGTCGGGACCGCGTCGAATTTTATAAATTTAACGTCGTTTGCGTAAGCCGATTCAGAATAGGGCTGGGCGTAAGATACGTTCACGTTGTTTCCATTGACTATATGCGACGTGATTTGGAGCATGCGCACTGGGATACGTCCACGGCCGGCGCATGCGCAGTTCGTTTGGCGCGTCATTTACGTGGTGTCACCTTTCATTTCAATACAACACGCCCCTTACCTGCCTAATTTGAATTACGCCCACTTACGCCGGCCAATTTACGCTACGCTGCAACTTACGGAGCAAGTGCTTTGTGAATACAGCACTTTCCTGTAAAAGTTGCGGCGGCGTAACGTAAATAGGATACATTACGCACGCACAAAGATACGTGCCCCTATGTGAATCTGGCCCATAGTCTTTTTAGATAGCTAGATAGAGCAGGCAGGTTAGTCAGTTTAGCTTAATTTACAGTGTGTAGAGGATATATATACATCCCCAGGAGTTGTACATATATTTATACACTGTATAGCTTAGCTAGATCAGCTATTCCTATTTGTCAGGCAGGAGATTGTGCTAGCTGCATTGTTCTAACGTGTTGTATTGCCTGTGTGTTGTTTAGTTTACACCTAAACATACTCGGGGTTACTGTACTAGTCCTGTTTAATAGCACCTAAACGCATTAGCTGTTAGTGCATGTGTGCTGTTTAATAGCAACTAAACGCATTTGCTATTACTGCACGTGTGCTGTTTAATAGCACCTAAACACATTTGCTGTTACTGCATGTGTGCTATTTAATAGCACCTAAACGCATTTGTTGTTACTGCACGTTTTCTGTTTAATAGCACCTAAACGCATTTGCTGTTACTGCACGTGTGCTGTTTAATAACAACTAAACGCATTTGCTGTTACTGCACGTTTGCTGTTTAATAGCACCTAAACGCATTTGCTGTTACTGCACGTGTTCTGTTTAATAGCAACTAAATGCATTTGCTGTACTGCACGTGTGCTGTTAAATACCACCTAAACGCAGTTGCTGTTACTGAACGTGTGCTGTTTATTAGCACCTAAACGTACTTTTTGTTACTGCACTTCTGCTGTTTATTTGCACCTAAACGTAGTTGGTGTTACTGCAATTGTGCTGTTCAGTTGCACCAAAATGTCCTTTGTGTTACTTCACTTGTGCTGTTTATTAGCACCTAAACGTACTTGGTGTTACTGCAATTGTGCTGTTCAGTTGCACCTAAACATCCTTTGTGTTACTGCACTAGTACTGTTTATTAGCACCTAAACGTAGTTGTGTTACTGCACTTGTGCTGTATATTTTTCACTTAAACCTACTTGGAGTTTACTGCACTTGTCCTCTCCAGTTTGTACCTAAAGGTACGAGGTGTGTGTACTGATTTTGTCCTGTGCAGGCCATTAAAATGTCTGGAAGGACAACAAAGAGAGGCAGAGAGTCACGAGGGCAAGCAGGTTCTGCATCTAGAGGCAACGCTGGTGGTGGACACGGTGCATCCTCTTCAGCACTTGGCCTTGGCCGCTCGTCCTTCTTTTCGGGAGCTGGCCGTGTTGAGTCTCAACATGCAGAGAAATTAGTAGAGTGGATGACCAAGCCGTCCTCATCCTCCTCATACTCTCTCACCCAGCCTGAGCTTAGTTTGTCTGGCAAAGCAGCTGCCGAAGTGTCCTCTTCCCTCTGCACAATGGCATCACACAATCCTTCCCTAGTCCCACCATGTCCTCCTGAGGAGTCCCCCGAACTGTTTTAACACAGTGTTGGGTACATGCTGCATGAAGATGTGCAGCGTTTTGAAGGCTCCGATTATGGAACACAGATAGAGGAAGGCATTGATGTGAGCCCAGAGAGAGGGGGTGCCCGAGAGGCACAGTAATCTGGCAGTGATGTTCCCCCAGCTGGAGCATACTGCCAGGTTTTCGACAGTGATGAGGAGGGAGGGGATGATGAGGTCACTGACTCTACGTGGGTGCCTGATAGGAGAGGGGAGGAGGAAGAGGAGGAGGGGGAGAAGGAGGACGAGGCACAGGCACATCTCCAAAGAGGCAGGATGCCCTTCAGGGGCCAGCTTAAGGGCAGCTCACCAACTGCATTACATCGCAGAGCTACGCCTGTGCAGGGCGCTGCTGTGTCTCAACGTTACTGCAAAAGTTCTTTGGTGTGGGCCTTTTTTGAGACATGTGCATCAGATCGCACCGTTGCTATTTGCAACATATGTCTCAAGCGTATCTCGCGTGGCCAAAACATCACTCGCTTGGGCACCACATGCTTGACCAGACATATGTCGACCTGCAATGCAGTTCGTTGACAAGCATACCAGAAAGACCCACACCAAAGAACAAAGCAGACCACCCCTTGCCCCTCATCAGCTGGGACCTCCAACCCCACTAGACCCTCAGTCCTCTCTGAAGCCTGCACTGATAGGACTGAAGGTGTAGAAATAGGTGTGTCACAACCTAGTAGTACATGCGGGCAATCTAATGATAGTACCAGACAAATTTCCCTGCCCCAGCTGCTGCAGCACCAAAAGAAGTACTCTCCCAGCCATCCACATGCCCAGCGGTTGAATGCTAGCTTACCGAAATTGCTAGCACTTCAACTGCTACCTTTTCAGTTGGTAGATTCGTCCCCCTTCCGTGAGTTTGTGGAATGTGCGGTACCTCAGTGGCAAGTACCCAAACGCCACTTTTTCTCATGGAAGGCGATTCCGGCTCTCTACCGACATGTGGAAGGCAATGTCCATGCCTCGCTGGACAGGGCGGTCAGTGGTAAGGTGCATCTTACCGCTGACTCATGGTCCAGCAGGCATGGACAGGGACTGTAGCGGAGTACAATATTAAACTCCACGATCTCCGCTGGTAACCAGGGTAAATCCACAGTCAGCGTTGAAAAGTAAGGCAATGTCCCAAATCCCCCCCAGTAACCGGACGAAACACAGCTCTGAGAGTCAACTGACTTTTTATTCACAGGCTTCCATATTTATATAATTCCCCATGCAAGGGGTTTCCAAATAGCCAAATAGATTTAGCAGGGGTAATACAGGGAGGACCACATGGGGAACTTAACATTTTGGATAATTCTCCCATCAGGCATTGCTGCACGAGGGAAAAGTCGGTTGATAGCTGGGCTCTGGGGTTATGTGTTGTGGGAGTTCGGTTTCAAACTGCCGAACACCGATTGGGCACCACTGGAAACCTCCCTTTCCCATACCCTGGAGCATTGGACCCCAACCAGGATTACTATACCATCTCACAGAGAGGATATTGGCACACCTACTGGAGACCCACGGAAGTGCCACACAAACCTAAGGCTTATTCATTGCCTTATTAAGGTAAGCGCAATGTGAGCTCATTTATTTAAGGAAAGTCACATATCTCACAGAATTAGCTGCAACACTACGGATGGAACTTTTTATCATTTGATATATATGCATTTGTACCACGGATGGGACTGTTTATCATTTGATACCTATGCATTTGCACTTTTAGCATGGATTGCACTTTGTTTTTGATAGACTGTATTTGACAGCCTTAGTGTTTATGTATATGCGCTCATCATCATACTACTCCCCCGACATGTAACGTCCAGCGTTCCAGAAGTGGCTAGGTTTGCCACAGGGACGTTACCTGCAGGGGCAGGCTCAGAGGTGGTTGACGCCACGCCAGCTTAAGCCTGGAATGGTGGTTAGCGACAATGGCACCAACCTCCTCTCTGCCCTGCGACAGAGAAAACTGACCCATGTGCCCTGTTTTGCTCATGTCCTGAATTTGGTGGTGCATCGGTTCTTGGGCAGGTACCCGGGCTTACAGGATGTCCTGAAGCAGGCCAGGAAAGTCTGTGTGCATTTCCAGGGGTCATATAATGCCACTGCTCGACTGACAGACCTCCAAAGGGAATACAACCTGCCCAAGAACTGCCTAATTTGTGACATGCCCACCAGATGGAACTCAACGTTGGCCATGCTGCAGCGGCTGCACACGCAGCAGCGGGCCATCAATGAGTACCTGTGCCAATATGGCAGCAGAACTGGGTCAGGGAAGCTAGGTTTTTTTTCCCCACGCCAGTGGGCCTTGATCAGGGATGCATGCACTGTCCTGTCACCATTTGAGGAGGCCACGAGGATGGTGAGCAGTGACAGTGCATGCATCAGTGAGACTGTCCCTCTTATTCACATGTTGGAGCACACGCTACGTGGAATAATGGACAGGGCCCTTAAGGCAGAACAGAGGGAGGAAGAGGAGGACTTCCTTACCTCTCAAGGCCCCCTTTGTCTAATCTGTGACATGCCCACCAGATGGAATTCTACATTGGCCATTAGGGATGAGCTTCGTATTCAATGCGAACACATGTTCGCATCGAACATTGGCCGTTCGATCATTCGTCGAAAACGAACAAATCGGGTCGTTTGCGCCAAATTCGAATGACCCATAATTCACTGCGGCGTTGCGCGCTGATGATTGGCCAAGCATGCACCATGACCCCGCATGCTTGGCCAATCACAGCGCCCAAAAAAACGAAGAGACCTAATTGGCTAAAGCGTGGGTGCTTTGGCCAATTAGGGCTCAGGGCTTTAGCACACGCCCCACACTATAAAAGGCCGCCTCCCGGGCGGCCTCGTGTAGTGTGTTCCGGCTTGCCTTACAGACAAGTTAGACAGACAGTGAGTTAGAGAGATAGATAGATAGAGATACAGGGCCAGATTCTCAGCGGCGATACGACGGAGTATCTCAGATACCCCGTCGTATCGCCGTTTTTTTTGCCTCGTATCTATGCGCGTGATGCTTAGCATCACTTTGGCTTAGATACGCTTCAACATCAGTGAAGCCCGGAGTGACAAAACAGAGGAAGATAACGCAGGGCTGGCATGACTGGGGTGGAATCAGGGGCAAGAAAGGGTTAAAGAATGAGGAGGTGCCTTCAGGGGAGTGGCTGTAGGATTAGCCATGGGAAGGGGAGGAGTGCCATATATAGGGGGGGCGGAGACGGCGCCAAAAGCTCAGACAGAGTTGAGGGAGACACAGGGAGGCAGTTTTATTCTCTGCTCCCTGACGCCAGGCCAGCATGGATATAGACACGCTTTTAGCGCGGCTGCGGGCCGCAGCGGCTACTCGGGAGCCTGGATGGCTGGAAGCACAGGTGGGGGGCCTGATTGAGGCTGTGGCGGGGGGGGTCTCGGGAGGGATCGCGGACACCACGCGCTCGACGGTCGCACCCGCCGGAGCGTTACTCGCCGACCCCCACCGCAAGGGCCCAGCGGCACAGTCGGAGCCCACAAGGGGACCCGTCGCCCCCCCCGGCCAAGCGAACGCATGCTTTGGCTGGGGGTGATGGTGGACGGCATCCGCCGCCCAGCCTGGGCCCAGTGGGCGGGGCTTCGGGCAGCAATGGCGCCCGGACCCCAGCCACACGTCGGAGCAGCATGGAGCAGCCGGTCCCCTCCCAGAGCGTGGGGACGGCAGGGGGGGGATCCCAGCGAGCCAAACGCGGGGCAACAGCCGGAGGGTCCTCCAGGATCGGGGCCGCCGGTTCCCAGGCAGGGGGAGGCCGGAGTCCCCAGAGCGTAGGCCCAGCCGGGGCAGCAGGGCAGCAGAGACATCCACGGCCGGGTCCAAGGGTAGAGGACGATCCGCCGGGAGGCTGGGATCCACGGCCTCCAGGCCTCCTGCGCCTGGGAGGCAGACGTCGCCAGTGTCGCCGGCCTCGGAAGATCTATCCGGGGATGAGGCATCGGAAGCGGAGGAGGTGTCGCCCACGGTGGAATTGCCGGTATCGGCTGTGAGGGACGTGCCCGGCCAGCCTGGTAAGACATCTTTCAATTCTAATAATGAGTTTGCTACTGCTTTGTGTGCACTGTTAGGGGTGGGGGGTGGGGGTCCTCCTGGGTTGCCAGGTAATGCTTTGCCCACTGTAAGGTCACCGACCGGGGGCCCCGGGGTGGCGGGGGTTTCGCCTGCTGCCCAGGGTTCCCCTGGTGGGATGCAGGATTTGTTGGGTGGGTTGCAAGACTTGTTGCACCGTTTCGTTGGGGGGGGTACGCCGCCGCAGGCGGCACCATGGGTGGGGGGTCCAGCTGGGGGGGGGGCCCCTGGGGACGGTGGGGCGCATGCCCCGGCTGGGGTGTTGCCGGATAGTGGGGCTGGCAGTGACACGGGGGGCGAAAAAACGGGGGGGGTCAGGACAGACGTGGTAAGGATGGATGATTCTGCAAAAGGTGAGGTATACGTTTGCTATGAGGGGCCGCTGGGGGCCCATCTGAAGCAGGAGGTCAGGGATAAGATTGAAAAAGGTGAGTACGTGGAGATTTTTTCCCTGTTGCCGTTAGAAAAATTTAACTTGGATAGGGTGAAGCCGGATAGTTCAAAAAAGGATGATGAGGAGAAGAGGCGATACAGGTTGATTCCCCGGACGTTCAGCAATTGGTTGCAGGCATTTGCGATCATGGCCAGCGTCATAGGTGAAAAGAGCCCGGAACACTGTTCTGCGCTCTTTGGCTATATGGACGCCATTGGGGAAGCTTATCGGGTTTATGGGGGGACGGGGTGGTTGAGGTACGACGAGCAGTTCCGCCAGCGGCGGGCAGTGCGTCCTACATTGCGATGGGATCACAAGGACATCGTCCTGTGGATGCGGATGATTTCCGCGCCCCGGACGAGTACTCCGTTTTTTCAGGGCGGGGCCGGGGGTACACCCACCTCTGGATCGCCGGCCGGAAAAAGATGGGGTGTGTGTTGGCAGTATAACGAGGGTTCCTGCAAATTCGGGGGTACCTGTCGTTTTAAACACGAATGCTCCGGATGCGGGGGGACTCACCCCCTGTCCCGTTGCTTCAAAAAAGGTAGGCGGATGGGGGATGCTGCTAAAAAAGGGGACAACGCCGGTGAAGGGGGAAAGGATGGAGCCTTTTCTAAATAGGTACCCTGACAGGGCCGCGGCGCGGCTGCTCGCGGCCGGGTTTTCCGAGGGTTTTGTCATTCCCTGTTCTCTGTCGAAGGTGCCTCCCTTGGCAAGGAATCTGCGGTCTGCCTTGGAGAACCCGGACGTGGTGTTGGCAAAATTGGCAAAAGAGGTGGAGTTAGGTAGGATGGCGGGTCCGTTCACAGAGATGCCATTGCCGGATTTGGTGGTGTCACCTCTGGGGGTGGTCCCCAAGAAGGAGCCAAACAAGTTTTGCCTCATTCACCACCTGTCCTTTCCAAGAGGGGGGTCGGTGAACGATGCAATCGATCCGGAGGCATGCACGGTATCCTACACGTCATTTGACGCGGCGGTGCGGTGGGTGCGTCGCTACGGAAAAGGGGCCTTGCTGGCGAAAGCAGACATCGAGGCTGCGTTCCGCCTGCTACCGGTACACCCGGACAGTTTCCGGCTGTTGGGCTGTCAGTGGCAAGAGGGGTTCTACGTGGATCGCTGCTTGCCAATGGGCTGCTCGATTTCGTGCGCACTGTTCGAGACATTTAGTTCCTTCTTGGAGTGGGTGGTCAGGGATGTGTCTGGCTCAGACTCTGTCATTCATTACCTGGATGACTTCCTGTGCGTGGGCCCTCCGTCATCCAGGGTGTGCGCAATTTTGCTGGCAACATTGCAGCACATGGCGGATAGGTTCGGGGTGCCACTGGCAGCCGACAAGACGGAGGGCCCGGTCACAGCATTGAGTTTCTTGGGGATCATGATAGATTCCGAGGCGATGGAGTGCAGGCTGCCAGTGGACAAGGTGGAGAATCTTCGGCTGGAGGTTCGGGAGATGCAAGGGCGGGACAAGGTCCAGTTGCGGGCCTTGCAGTCTTTGCTGGGCAAGCTGAATTTTGCTTGCCGCATCATTCCCATGGGCAGGGTTTTCTGCCGACGGCTGTCGGCAGCTACAGCGGGTGTTAGAGCTCCAAAGCATTACATCCGCCTAACAGGGGAACTGAAGGCTGATTTGCAGGTGTGGCATACGTTCCTAGAAACGTACAATGGGAGGGCTATGTGGATGTCTGGGCCCGTCAGCAACTTTGATTTGGACTTGGCCACGGATGCGGCCGGGTCCACGGGCTATGGGGCTTTCTTTAAAGGAAGATGGAGCGCGGAAGCGTGGCCGGAGTCCTGGGTGTCAGCAGGTTTTGGTAGGAACCTAGTGCTGCTTGAACTATTCCCGGTAGTAGTGGCGATAGAGTTATGGGGGGCGGAATGCAGAGATCTGAAGATCAGGTTGAACTGTGACAACATGGGTGTGGTGGAGGTCATCAATCGGATTTCCGGCTCTTCGTTGCCGGTGGTACGACTGCTGCGCCACCTCGTGTTGCGCTGTTTACAGTGGAACATATTTCTGTACGCGGTGCACATACCTGGGGTAGAGAACAGACTCGCTGATGCTTTGTCTCGATTCCAGTGGGACAGGTTCAGGGAGCTGGCCCCAGGGGCGGATGCAGTCGGGGTCCCTTGCCCGGGGTGGATGTGGGGACTTGCGTTGGAGTAGCAGCAAATTGGATCAGGAAGTCGGTGAGTGGGCAGACATGGACCGCATATTCTAAGGTATGGGAAGAATGGGATGGTTTTAGACGGCTGGCGGACACTGGGCTGGGGGAGAGGGAACTGGGCTGGTTGGTAATGTACTTTGTGGTGAGGCATATGGAGAAGGGCGGGTCTGTGTCGTCCTTGGAGAAAAAATTAGCGGCCTTGGCATTTTTGTTTAAATTGGAGGGGCGGGAAGATCTCACGAAAATGTTCTGGGTAAAACAGGCGGTTAAGGGATACAAAAAAGGGCGGCAGTGCAAGGATGCGCGGAGACCAGTGTCGTTTTCTATTCTTTGTAGGATTTTTGAAGTAGTGGGGGAGGTTTGTTCATCGCGGTACGAAATACAGTTGTTTCGGGCGGTTTTTTCGGTCGCATTTTTTGGTGCTTTTCGGGTGGGTGAAATAGTCAGTCCTTCAAAGCGGATGGCCGGGGGCCTTTTGAGGGAGGACGTCAAGTTGGCAGAGGACAAGGTGAGTTTTCGGCTGCGGCGGTCTAAGACAGACCAAAAAGGTAGAGGGGTAGACGTAGTGCTATATCCGCTGCCGGGTTCGGAGGTGTGCCCGGTGCGGGTGGTAAGGGAATTTCTAAGGGGGCGGCCAGTGGGTGGTGGGCCGTGCTGGATACATGAGGATGGTTCTTTTCTGTCACGTTTCCAATTTATAGCGGTTTTTAGGAAATGTCTTCAAAAAGCAGGGTTGGACGAGCAATTGTTTGCCTCGCACTCCTTCCGTATCGGGGCGGCGACCGAGGCGGCCCGGTGCGGGTTGGATGAGGCGGCAGTGAGAAGGATTGGGAGATGGGAATCGAGGAGATTCCGTTCTTATGTGCGCCCACATATGGTGGTGGAATAACAGGGTTGGGGGGTGCATTGACTGACATGTCAGGATGGGATTGTGTGGGTGAATGTGGTTAGTCATGCTTGCTGTTTTGTTTTTCAGATGGAGAGCAGGCGTGCCTCGTGTGGATCATGGGGCATTCTTACGTTTGTAGGGGGGCCCGTAGAACGGATGCCAGGCCTGGAGGACGGCAGTTGGGCATTTCTAGGCGGGAGGCGACGATCAGGTGGTTGGGCATCCCCGGGATGGGTTGGCGCAGGGTGCTGCCGGAAGTGCAGCGCTACGCTCAGCTCGACCGACCTCCGGATGTGTTACTGTTACACGTCGGGGGGAACGACCTGGGGATTCGGCCCATAGGGGACTTGATGTCCGCAGTCAAGGCGGACATCTTGACTTTGCGGGCATCTTTCCCAAAGATGTTGATTGTCTGGTCTGACATTGTTGCGCGAACCACGTGGCGCATGGCAAGGTCAGTCAACAGGGTCAATAAGGGGAGGGTAAAAGTGAACAAGGTTTTGGGGAGGTTTGTGGCTCAGCACGGGGGGTTAGTGGTGCGACACAGGGAATTGGAGATTAATGTGGGGATGTACCTACTCAGTGATGGTGTTCACCTAACTGATGTAGGTACAGATTTGTGGGTGCTAGGTTTGTAGGAAGGGATTCAGAGGGCCCTGCGGGTGTGGAGGGGCCTGTAAGGAAAAGGGAATTTTCCTTCCGGGCTGTGGCGGTGTTCTTGGTCTTTGATGGTGAAAGTTAACTGAAAATGGAAATGGTTGGGAGGCTCATCGGTGGGATGGGCTCCTTATGGGGTTATTGTGGTGGAACGGTGTCCGCTACAATACGGTGACGGTGCACTGCGGTGTTAAAAGGGGTGTCTCAGAGCTGGAGTCGGCTGGAGGCCTGGGTATGGTGATGGTACGCAGTGTGGTGGTGAAGAAAAGGTTAATGGGGGATTACTGTCAAAGACCAAGTAGGACTGGTGTTAAAAATAATAATAAAAATGTTGGGTATTTATATTGTTAATAAGTATAGTGGAATTGTTGGAAATTCCTAGCATCAAAAAGTGTGGAAAAAGTTTGGTTAATTATTTAATTTTGGTTACAAAATAAATGGCTGTTGTGGCCAATTTTATTCCAATTCTACTGTGTCGGTCTCGTTTACTGGGTTTAGGTGGCATGGGGGGGAAAAAGGGGGATGGTTTAAAAGGGATTGATATGGGGGTAGGTTTAAAGTTATTGATATGGGGGTAGGTTTAAAGTATGGTTGCACATTGAAACTACACTAGTCAAGTGAAGCCCGGAGTGACAAAACAGAGGAAGATAACGCAGGGCTGGCATGACTGGGGTGGAATCAGGGGCAAGAAAGGGTTAAAGAATGAGGAGGTGCCTTCAGGGGAGTGGCTGTAGGATTAGCCATGGGAAGGGGAGGAGTGCCATATATAGGGGGGGCGGAGACGGCGCCAAAAGCTCAGACAGAGTTGAGGGAGACACAGGGAGGCAGTTTTTCCCACCCACCCTCCCTTGTTTTGTTCGATGTGGTGTGTTGTGCGTTTGTTTTCTTTCTTTCAGATCGGTGGAGAGGTGTCACGACAGCAGAGGCGGTGTTCTTGGTCTTTGATGGTGAAAGTTAACTGAAAATGGAAATGGTTGGGAGGCTCATCGGTGGGATGGGCTCCTTATGGGGTTATTGTGGTGGAACGGTGTCCGCTACAATACGGTGACGGTGCACTGCGGTGTTAAAAGGGGTGTCTCAGAGCTGGAGTCGGCTGGAGGCCTGGGTATGGTGATGGTACGCAGTGTGGTGGTGAAGAAAAGGTTAATGGGGGATTACTGTCAAAGACCAAGTAGGACTGGTGTTAAAAATAATAATAAAAATGTTGGGTATTTATATTGATAATAAGTATAGTGGAATTGTTGGAAATTCCTAGCATCAAAAAGTGTGGAAAAAGTTTGGTTAATTATTTAATTTTGGTTACAAAATAAATGGCTGTTGTGGCCAATTTTATTCCAATTCTACTGTGTCGGTCTCGTTTACTGGGTTTAGGTGGCATGGGGGGGAAAAAGGGGGATGGTTTAAAAGGGATTGATATGGGGGTAGGTTTAAAGTTATTGATATGGGGGTAGGTTTAAAGTATGGTTGCACATTGAAACTACACTAGTCACGACAAGTGTAAAACCATTACATTTGTGGATCGTAGTTGTAATGCAACTCCGGCCACTAGGTGGCCTTTACGTTGTTTTCTCATTTGCATATGCAAATGAGGCTAGTACGCCGATTCCCGATCGCTTTTACGCCGCCCCGTCGTCGCGTACGTCGTTTTCGTCTGCGTAAGGTTACCCCAGCTTCTATGTGGAGTAACCTTACGAAGTACCGTCGGATGCCGTCGGGTGCCGTCGGATGCCATGTTAAGTATGGCGTCGGGTCAGCGTCGGCTTTTTCCGTCGCTTACGTCGTTTTACTAACTCGTTCGCGAATAGGGGCATTGCGTAGTTTTGACGTCGGTTTCAACGACGCTTTCCGACGTGAGCTGGAGCATGCGCACTGGGCTTTTTCCCCGAGCCGGCGCATGCGCAGTTCGTTCGACGCGGGGCGCGCTTAATTTAAATACAAGCCGCCTCATTTGAATTACGCGGGCTTACGCTGGGCCATTTTCGCTACGCCAACGCAAACGACGGAGCAAATGGTTAGAGAATACGGCACCTGCTCTAGTACGATGCGGCGGCATAGTGCAAATTGCTTACGATACGCAAGCGAAATTCTATGAGAATCTGGCCCACAGTGTCTTTTCACATAGATAGATAGATAGATAGATAGATAGATAGATAGATCAGGGAGGCTACTAGTTAGTATAGTTAAATGTACAGTTTGTAGAGAATATATTGACATCCCTAGGAGTTGTCAATATATTTATAAACTGTATAGCTTAGCTAGTTCTGCTATTAGTATCTGTCAGGCAGGAGATTGTGCTTGATGCTCTAACGTGTTAGTGTACACGTGTTAGTTAATTGCACATAGACGCATTAACTGTTACTGCACGTGTGCTATTTATTTGCACAGAAAGGCAGTTGCTGTTAATGCAAGTGGGCTATTGAATTGCACAGAAACGCAGTTGCTCTGACTGTGCGTGTGCTGTTTAATACCACCTTAGCGCATTTGGTGTCACCGCACGTGTGCTGTTACATACAACCTTAGCGCATTTGGTGTCACCGCACATGTGCTGTTACATATCACCTGAGCGCATTTGGTGTCACCGCACGTGTGCTGTTTAATACCACCTTAGCGCATTTGGTGTCACCGCACGTGTGCTGTTACATATCACCTGAGCGCATTTGGGGTCACCGCACGTGTGCTGTTACATCCCACCTTAGCGCATTTGGTGTCACCGCACGTGTGCTGTTACATACCACCTTAGCGCATTTGGTGTCACCGCACGTGTGCTGTTACATATCACCTGAGCACATTTGGGGTCACCGCACGTGTGCTGTTTAATACCACCTTAGCGCATTTGATGTCACCTCACGTGTGCTGTTACATACCACCTTAGCGCATTTGGTGTCACCGCACGTGTGCTGTTACATATCACCTGAGCGCATTTGGGGTCACCGCACGTGTGCTGTTTAATACCACCTTAGCGCATTTGGTGTCACCGCACGTGTGCTGTTACATATCACCTGAGCACATTTGGGGTCACCGCACGTGTTCTGTTTAATACCACCTTAGCGCATTTGGTGTCACCGCACGTGTGCTGTTACATACCACCTTAGCGCATTTAGTGTCACCGCACGTGTGCTGTTACATATCACCTGAGCACATTTGGGGTCACCGCACGTGTGCTGTTTAATACCACCTTAGCGCATTTGGTGTCACCGCACGTGTGCTGTTACATATCACCTGAGCACATTTGGGGTCACCGCACGTGTGCTGTTTAATACCACCTTAGCGCATTTGGTGTCACCGCACGTGTGCTGTTACGTATCACCTGAGCGCATTTGGGGTCACCGCACGTGTGCTGTTACATACCACCTTAGCGCATTTGGTGTCCCGCACGTGTGCTGTTACATATCACCTGAGCGCATTTGGGGTCACCGCACGTGTGCTGTTTAATACCACCTTAGCGCATTTGGTGTCACCGCACGTGTGCTGTTACATATCACCTGAGCGCATTTGGGGTCACCGCACGTGTGCTGTTTAATACCACCTTAGCGCATTTGGTGTCACCGCACGTGTGCTGTTACATATCACCTGAGTGCATTTGGGGTCACCGCACGTGTGCTGTTTAATACCACCTTAGCGCATTTGGTGTCACCGCACGTGTGCTGTTACATATCACCTGAGCGCATTTGGGGTCACCGCACATGTGCTGTTACATACCACCTTAGCGCATTTGGTGTCACCGCACGTGTGCTGTTTACATACCACCTTAGCGCATTTGGTGTCACCGCACGTGTGCTGTTACATATCACCTGAGCGCATTTGGGGTCACCGCACATGTGCTGTTACACACCACCTTAGCGTATTTGGTGTCACCGCACGTGTGCTGTTACATACCACCTTAGCGCATTTATTGTCACCGCACGTGTGCTGTTACATATCACCTGAGCGCATTTGGGGTCACCGCACGTGTGCTGTTTAATACCACCTTAGCGCATTTGGTGTCACCGCACGTGTGCTGTTACATATCACCTGAGTGCATTTGGGGTCACCGCACGTGTGCTGTTTAATACCACCTTAGCGCATTTGGTGTCACCGCATGTGTGCTGTTACATATCACCTGAGCGCATTTGGGGTCACCGCACGTGTGCTGTTACATACCACCTTAGCGCATTTGGTGTCACCGCACGTGTGCTGTTACATACCACCTTAGCGCATTTGGGGTCACCGCACGTGTGCTGTTACATACCACCTTAGCGCATTTGGTGTCACCGCACGTGTGCTGTTACATATCACCTGAGCGCATTTGGGGTCACCGCACATGTGCTGTTACATACCACCTTAGCGCATTTGGTGTCACCGCACGTGTGCTGTTTACATACCACCTTAGCGCATTTGGTGTCACCGCACGTGTGCTGTTACATATCACCTGAGCGCATTTGGGGTCACCGCACATGTGCTGTTACATACCACCTTAGCGCATTTGGTGTCACCGCACGTGTGCTGTTACATACCACCTTAGCGCATTTGGTGTCACCGCACGTGTGCTGTTACATATCACCTGAGCGCATTTGGGGTCACCGCACGTGTGCTGTTTAATACCACCTTAGCGCATTTGGTGTCACCGCACGTGTGCTGTTACATATCACCTGAGTGCATTTGGGGTCACCGCACGTGTGCTGTTTAATACCACCTCCTTAGCGCATTTGGTGTCACCGCATGTGTGCTGTTACATATCACCTGAGCGCATTTGGGGTCACCGCACGTGTGCTGTTACATACCACCTTAGCGCATTTGGTGTCACCGCACGTGTGCTGTTACATACCACGTTAGCGCATTTGGTGTCACCGCACGTGTGCTGTTACATATCACCTGAGCGCATTTGGGGTCACCGCATGTGTGCTGTTTAATACCACCTTAGCGCATTTGGTGTCACCGCACGTGTGCTGTTACATATCACCTGAGCGCATTTGGTGTCACCGCACGTGTGCTGTTACATATCACCTGAGCGCATTTGGGGTCACCGCACGTGTGCTGTTTAATACCACCTTAGCGCATTTGGTGTCACCGCACGTGTGCTGTTACATATCACCTGAGCGCATTTGGTGTCACCGCACGTGTGCTGTTACATACCACCTTAGCGCATTTGGTGTCACCGCACGTGTGCTGTTACATATCACCTGAGCGCATTTGGGGTCACCGCACGTGTGCTGTTACATACCACCTTAGCGCATTTGGGGTCACCGCACGTGTGCTGTTACATACCACCTTAGCGCATTTGGTGTCACCGCACGTGTGCTGTTACATACCACCTTAGCGCATTTGGTGTCACCGCACGTGTGCTGTTACATATCACCTGAGCGTATTTGGGGTCACCGCACGTGTGCTGTTTAATACCACCTTAGCGCATTTGGTGTCACCGCACGTGTGCTGTTACATATCACCTGAGCGCATTTGGGGTCACCGCACGTGTGCTGTTTAATACCACCTTAGCGCATTTGGTGTCACCGCACGTGTGCTGTTACATATCACCTGAGCGCATTTGGGGTCACCGCACGTGTGCTCTTACATACCACCTTAGCGCATTTGGTGTCACCGCACGCGTGCTGTTACATACCACCTTAGCGCATTTGGTGTCACCGCACGTGTGCTGTTACATATCACCTGAGCGCATTTGGGGTCACCGCACGTGTGCTGTTTAATACCACCTTAGCGCATTTGGTGTCACCGCACGTGTGCTGTTACATATCACCTGAGCGCATTTGGGGTCACCGCACGTGTGCTGTTACATACCACCTTAGCGCATTTGGTGTCACCGCACGTGTGCTGTTACATATCACCTAAGTGCATTTGGGGTCACCGCACGTGTGCTGTTACATACCACCTTAGCGAATTTGGTGTCACCGCACGTGTGCTGTTACATACCACCTTAGCGCATTTGGTGTCACCGCACTTGTGCTGTTACATATCACCTGAGCGCATTTGGGGTCACCGCACGTGTGCTGTTTAATACCACCTTAGCGCATTTGGTGTCACCGCACGTGTGCTGTTACATATCACCTGAGTGCATTTGGGGTCACCGCACGTGTGCTGTTACATACCACCTTATCGCATCTCGTGTCACCGAACGTGTGCTGTTACATATCACCTGAGCGCATTTGGGGTCACCGCACGTGTGCTGTTACATACCACCTTAGCGCATTTGGTGTCACCGCACGTGTGCTGTTACATACCACCTTAGCGCATTTGGTGTCACCGCACGTGTGCTGTTACATATCACCTGAGCGCATTTGGGGTCACTGCACGTGTGCTGTTTAATACCACCTTAGCGCATTTGGTGTCACCGCACGTGTGCTGTTACATACCACCTTAGCGCATTTGGTGTCACCGCACGTGTGCTGTTACATACCACCTTAGCGCATTTGGTGTCACCGCACTTGTGCTGTTACATATCACCTGAGCGCATTTGGGGTCACCGCACGTGTGCTGTTTAATACCACCTTAGCGCATTTGGTGTCACCGCACGTGTACTGTTACATATCACCTGAGTGCATTTGGGGTCACCGCACGTGTGCTGTTACATACCACCTTATCGCATCTCGTGTCACCGAACGTGTGCTGTTACATATCACCTGAGCGCATTTGGGGTCACCGCACGCGTGCTGTTACATACCACCTTAGCGCATTTGGTGTCACCGCACGTGTGCTGTTACATACCACCTTAGCGCATTTGGTGTCACCGCACGCGTGCTGTTACATATCACCTGAGCGCATTTGGGGTCACCGCACGTGTGCTGTTTAATACCACCTTAGCGCATTTGGTGTCACCGCACGTGTGCTGTTACATATCACCTGAGCGCATTTGGGGTCACCGCACGTGTGCTGTTACATACCACCTTATCGCATCTCGTGTCACCGAACGTGTGCTGTTACATATCACCTGAGCGCATTTGGGGTCACCGCACGTGTGCTGTTACATACCACCTTAGCGCATTTGGTGTCACCGCACGTGTGCTGTTACATACCACCTTAGCGCATTTGGTGTCACCGCACGTGTGCTGTTACATATCACCTGAGCGCATTTGGGGTCACCGCACGTGTGCTGTTTAATACCACCTTAGCGCATTTGGTGTCACCGCACGTGTGCTGTTACATACCACCTTAGCGCATTTGGTGTCACCGCACTTGTGCTGTTACATATCACCTGAGCGCATTTGGGGTCACCGCACGTGTGCTGTTTAATACCACCTTAGCGCATTTGGTGTCACCGCACGTGTGCTGTTACATATCACCTGAGCGCATTTGGGGTCACCGCACGTGTGCTGTTACATACCACCTTAGCGCATTTGGTGTCACCGCACGTGTGCTGTTACATACCACCTTAGCGCATTTGGTGTCACCGCACGTGTGCTGTTACATATCACCTGAGCGCATTTGGGGTCACCGCACGTGTGCTCTTACATACCACCTTAGCGCATTTGGTGTCACCGCACGTGTGCTGTTACATATCACCTGAGCGCATTTGGGGTCACCGCACGTGTGCTGTTACATACCACCTTAGCGCATTTGGTGTCACCGCACATGTGCTGTTACATACCACCTTAGCGCATTTGGTGTCACCGCACGTGTGCTGTTACATATCACCTGAGCGCATTTGGGGTCACCGCACGTGTGCTGTTTAATACCACCTTAGCGCATTTGGTGTCACCGCACGTGTGCTGTTACATATCACCTGAGCGCATTTGGGGTCACCGCACGTGTGCTGTTACATACCACCTTAGCGCATTTGGTGTCACCGCACGTGTGCTGTTACATACCACCTTAGCGCATTTGGTGTCACCGCACGTGTGCTTTTATATACCACCTGAGCGCAGTTAGTGTCACTGGACGTGTGCTTTTATGTACCACCTGAGCGCAGTTAGTGTCACTGGACGTGTGCTTTTATATACCACCTGAGCGCAGTTAGTGTCACTGGACGTGTGTTTTTATATACCACCTGAGCGCAGTTAGTGTCACTGTACGTGTGCTTTTATATACCACCTGAGCGCAGTTAGTGTCACTGTACGTGTGCTTTTATATACCACCTGAGCGCAGTTAGTGTCACTTTACGTGTGCTTTTATATACCACCTGAGCGCAGTTAGTGTCACTGGACGTGTGCTTTTATATACCACCTGAGCGCAGTTAGTGTCAATGTACGTGTGCTTTTATATACCACCTCAGCGCAGTTAGTGTCACTGGACGTGTGCTTTTATATACCACCTGAGCGCAGTTAGTGTCACTGTACGTGTGCTTTTATATACCACCTGAGCGCAGTTAGTGTCACTTGACGTGTGCTTTTATATACCACCTGAGCGCAGTTAGTGTCACTGGACGTGTGCTTTTTATATACCACCTGAGCGCAGTTAGTGTCACTGTACGTGTGCTTTTATATACCACCTGAGCGCAGTTAGTGTCACTGGATGTGTGCTTTTATATACCACCTGAGCGCAGTTATTGTCACTGTACGTGTGCTTTTATATACCACCTGAGCGCAGTTAGTGTCACTGTACGTGTGCTTTTATATACCACCTGAGCGCAGTTAGTGTCACTTGACGTGTGCTTTTATATACCACCTGAGCGCAGTAAGTGTCACTGGACTTGTGCTTTTATATACCACCTGAGCGCAGTTAGTGTCACTGGACGTGTGCTTTTATATACCACCTGAGCGCAGTTAGTGTCACTGTACGTGTGCTTTTATATACCACCTGAGCGCAGTTATTGTCACTGGATGTGTGCTTTTATATACCACCTGAGCGCAGTTAGTGTCACTGTACGTGTGCTTTTATATACCACCTGAGCGCAGTTAGTGTCACTGTACGTGTGCTTTTATATACCACCTGAGCGCAGTTAGTGTCACTTGACGTGTGCTTTTTTATACCACCTGAGCGCAGTTAGTCTCGCTGGACGTGTGCTTTTTATATACCACCTGAGCGCAGTTAGTGTCACTGTACGTGTGCTTTTATATACCACCTGAGCGCAGTTAGTGTCACTGTACGTGTGCTTTTATATACCACCTGAGCGCAGTTAGTGTCACTGTACGTGTGCTTTTATATACCACCTGAGCGCAGTTAGTGTCACTTGACGTGTGCTTTTTTATACCACCTGAGCGCAGTAAGTGTCACTGGACGTGTGCTTTTAAATACCACCTGAGCGCAGTTAGTGTCACTTGACGTGTGCTTTTATATACCACCTGAGCGCAGTTAGTGTCACTGGACGTGTGTTTTTATATACCACCTGAGCGCAGTTAGTGTCACTGTACGTGTGCTTTTATATACCACCTGAGCCCAGTTAGTGTCACTGGACGTGTGCTTTTATATACCACCTGAGCGCAGTTAGTGTCACTGGACGTGTGCTTTTATATACCACCTGAGCGCAGTTAGTGTCACTTGACGTGTGCTTTTATATACTAACCGGAGCGCATAAATATGTCTGGAAGGACAACAAAGAGAGGCAGAGAGTCACGAGGGCAAGCAGGCTCTGCATGTAGAGGTAACGCTTGTAGTGTATGTGGTGCATCCTCTTTAGCACTAGTGTTGAGCGGAATACGCCATATTCGATTTCGCAATATTTCACGAATATATAGAAGAATATTCGAGAAATATTCGTTAATATCGAATATTCGTGATATTTTATCAAAAAAAATGCGAAATTGATTGCAAAATTCTCGTCTGCGCATGCGCGCGAAAAACACGCGAAAAATGGAGATCATTTCCTATAGGAAGCACAATGCTAAGCTCTACGATCGCAATACACAGGTCTGATGCAAAAGAAGGGCAGAGAAAGTATTCGCGAATATTCGCAATACGAATATTCGCATTGCGAATATTCGGCAACATGAAAGGATCGCTTCAGCTACTCGGCCCAGGGTCTCTAATCATACCAGCAATGCTTTTAGACGTCGATGGAGATCACTAGGATGTGATCTGTTTTAAAAATAAATTTGAAAAAATACGAATATTCCCAATAGCGAATATTCGCCGCGATATTCGATTTATTCGCGAATACTCGAATATGCAATATTCGTAACGAATATTCGCAATGCGAATATTCGTGAGCAACACTATTCAGCACGTGGACGTGGCCGTGGCCGTGGCCGCTCGTCCTTCTTTTCAGGAGCTGGCCGTGTTGAGCCTCAACATGCAGAGAAATTAGTAGAGTGGATGACCAAGCCGTCCTCATCCTCCTCATCCTCTCTCACACAGACTGATCAAAGTTCATCTGGCAAAGCAGCTGCCAAGGCGTCCTTTTCCCTCTGCACAATGGCTTCACACAATACTTCCCTAGTACTACCATGTCCTCCTGAGGAGTCCCCCGAACTGTTTCAACACAGTGTTGGGTACATGCTGCAGGAAGATGCGCAGCGTTTTGAAGACTCCGATGACGGAACACTGATAGAGGAAGGCATTGATGTGAGCCCAGGGAGAGGGGGTGTCCGAGAGGGACAGCAATTTGTCAGTGATGATGTTCCCCCAGCTGGAGCATACTGCCAGGTTGTTGACAGTGATGAGGAGGGAGGGGATGATGAGGTCACTGACTCTACCTGGGTGCCTGATAGGAGAGAGGAGGAGGAGGAGGAGGAGGAGGAGGAGGAGGAGGACGAGGCACAGGCACATCTCTAAAGAGGCAGGATGCCCTCCAGGGGTCAGCTTAAGGTCACACCCACTGCATTACAGCGCACATCTACGGCGCTTGTGCATGGAGCTGCTGTGTCTGACCGGTACAGCAAAAGTTCTTTGGTGTGGGCCTTTTTTGAAACATGTCCACAAGATCGTACCTTTGCTATTTGCAACTTATGTCGCAAGCGTATCTCGCGTGGCCAAAACATCAACCGCCTGGTTACCACATGCTTGTTCAGACATATGTCGACCTGCCATGCAGCTCGTTGGCAAGCACACCAGAAAGACCCACACCAAAGACAAAAGCGTACCCCCCCCTTGCCCTTCTGGGACCTCCAACCCCAGTAGACCCCCAGTCCTCTCTGAAGCCTGCAGTGAAGGTGTAGAAATAGGTGTGTCACAAGCTAGTAGTAGCGGTCAATCTACTGATAGTACCAGGCAAATTTCCCTGCCCCAGCTGCTGCAGTGCCGAAAGAAGTACAATCCCAGCCATCCACATGCCCAGCAGTTGAATGCTAGCTTAGCGAAATTGCTAGCACTTCAACTGCTACCTTTTCAGTTGGTAGATTCTGCCCCCTTCCGTGAGTTTGTGCAATGTGCAGTACCTCAGTGGCAAGTACCAAAACGCCACTTTTTCTCACGGAAGGCTATTCCGGCTCTCTACCGGCATGTGGAAGGCAATGTCCATGCCTCGCTGGACAGGGCGGTCAGTGGTAAGGTGCATATTACTGCTGACTCATGGTCCAGCAGGCATGGACAGGGACGTTACCTGTCTTTTACGGCGCATTGGGTGACTCTGCTGGCAGCTGGAAAGGACGCAGGGCAAGGTCCAGTAGTTTTGGAGGTTGTTCCGCCACCATGCCTCCAAAACAATACTACTGCTTGTGACACACCTCTTTCCTCCACCCCCTCCTCTTCTTCTTCCTCTGTGGCCTCTTCCTGTGGGGATGTTTTCTCCGAACCAGCCGTGCTCCGTAGGCGTAGGAGGGGATACGCAGGAATGCAGGCCAAGAGATGCCATGCGGTGCTAGAGCTGGTGTGCTTGGGAGACAGGAGCCACACTGGGGAAGAGGTTTTGTCAGATCTGCAGGGTCAGGCTGAGAGGTGGTTGACGCCACGCCAGCTGAAGCCTGGAATGGTGGTCAGCAATAATGGCACCAACCTCCTCTCTGCCCTGCGACAGGGAAAACTCACCACGTGCCCTGTTTTGCGCATTCTGTTCTCAATTTGGTGGTGCAGCGGTTCTTGGGCAGGTACCCGGGCTTGCAGGATGTCCTGAAGCAGGCCAGGAAAGTCTGTGTGCATTTTCGGAGGTCATATAATGCCACTGCTCGGCTGACTGACCTCCAAAGGGAATACAACCTGCCCAAGAACTGCCTAATTTGTGACCACCAGATGGAACTCAACGTTGGCCATGCTGCAGCGGCTGCACACGCAGCAGCGGGCCATCAATGAGTACCTGTGCCAATATGGCAGCAGAACTGGGTCAGGGCAGCTAGGTTTTTTTTCCCCACGCCAGTGGGCCTTGATCAGGGATGCATGCACTGTCCTGTCACCATTTGAGGAGGCCACGAGGATGGTGAGCAGTGACAGTGCATGCATCAGTGAGACTGTCCCTCTTATTCACATGTTGGAGCACACGCTACGACAGGGCCCTTGAGGCAGAACAGAGGGAGGAAGAGGAGGACTTCCTTACCTCTCAAGGCCCCCTTTACCCAGACAGTGGTCCTGCTTGCCCACCTAGCACACAGGAAGAGGAGGAGGAGGAGGAGTAGGATTGTATCAGCAGCATGGAGGTGGAGCCTAGCACTCAGCAGCAGCAGTCTTCAAGGGATCATTTACAGTCCCAAGGAGCACGTGGAGTTTTACGTGGCTGGGATGAGGTGCCTGTGGATCCTGTCGTCCTCAGTGACCCAGAGGACTGTGGCCCGAATGCCTCTGCAAACCTACGCTGCATGGCCTCCCTGATCCTGCAAAGCCTGCGTAAGGATCCTCGTGTACGTGCTATTAAGGAGAGGGATCATTACTGGCTGGCGACTCTCCTTGTTCCACGTTACAAGAGTAAGGTTGCAGACCTTATGTTGCCATCGCAGAGGGAGCAGAAGATGAAACTTCTTCGGGAGGCCTTGCAGAAGGGTCTGTGCAATGCGTTCCCAGAACCAGGGGGATTACCAAAACCTGGCTCTAGACAACGTCTTGCTGAGGCTTCGGTGAGTCACAGAAGGGGCGGTGGAGAAGGTGGTCGTCTGACGAATGCGTTCAGGCAGTTTTTTAGTCCGCAGCCCCAAGGTCTGACTGGTTCCAGCAACCATCGCCAGCGTCTGGTTTACATGGTCCGAGAATACCTAGGGGCAAGATCCGACTTGGACACCTTCCCCACCGAAAATCCTCTGGCTTACTGGGTCTTGAGGATGGATCACTGGCCAGAGCTTTCCCAGTACGCAATTGAGCTACTGGCTTGCCCTGCATCCAGTGTTCTTTCAGAACGGACATTCAGTGCTGCTGGAGGCTTTGTGACTGATCACAGGGTGCGCCTCTCCACCGGCTCTGTTGATCGACTGACCTTCATCAAAATTTAATCAGGCTTGGATCAACACCAGCTACCAAGCACCTGATGCTGATATTAATGAATAATATATTTTTTTTGAAATGTCGGATCCCTTTTAGACTGCTGATGCTGAGTGACTGTCCTCTTATGCTGCTGATGGAATATCCTTCTCCTCCTCACTTTTCTTGCTGATAGCTAGTAAGAAATGTTGTGTTTCTGGGCTCCGCCACCAGTGCCTAAGGCACAATTTTTCAGCCCCTGTTTAACAGGGGCGCCTAATAATTTTTTTTGATGCAATACTTTGCACGTGGCTCCTTGTTGCGCTCCAATTGGAGTTAGGCCTCATACACACGATCAAATCTGTCTGCTGAAAACGGTCTGCTAGACCGTTTCAGCAGACAGATTCGATCGTGTGTACGGGCTAACAGACGGATTTGGCCACCCGACAGATTTCAAAGCATGCTTTGAAATCTGTCGGCTGGGAACCTGTCCGCCCGACATGTCTGCTGGTTAGTATGCTAACCAGCAGACATGTCTTCTCGCACACGCGCCGAATGGTTTCGACGCATGCGCGGAAGTGTTTTACTTCCTGGTGCGGTGACGTGGTGGCGTCAACGTCACCGCCACGTCACCGACACGTCAGCGCGCTGTCTGCTGGCGGGGATTTTGGTTTGCTCGTGTGTACACGCGAGCAAACCAAAATCCCAGCAGACAGATTTGTTCAAATCTGTCGGACAGACAGATTTGAACAAATCTGTCTGCTCGTGTGTACGAGGCCTTATTGTGAGGGGTTGCAGTGTTGTGTTGTGCCCAAGGCCCAATTTTTCTGCCCCTGTTTAACAGGGGAGCCTAATAACAATTTTTGATGCAATACTTTGCACGTGGCTCCTTGTTGCGCTCCAATTGGAGTTATTGTGAGGGGTTGCAGTGTTGTGTTGTGCCCAAGGCCCAATTTTTCTGCCCCTGTTTTAACAAGGGCCACCTAATAACAATTTTTGATGCAATACTTTGCACGTGGCTCCTTATTGCGCTCCAATTGGAGTTATTGTGAGGGGTTGCAGTGTTGTGTTGTGCCCAAGGCCCAATTTTTCTGCCCTTGTTTAACAGGGGCGCCTAATAACAATTTTTGATGCAATACTTTGCACGTTGCTCCTTGTTGCGCTCCAATTGGGGTTATTGTGAGGTGTTGCAGTGTTGTGTTGTGCCCAAGGCCCAATTTTTCTGCCCCTGTTTAACCGGGGCGCCTTATAACAATTTTTGATGCAATACTTTGCACGTGGCTCCTTGTTGCGCTCCAATTGGAGTTATTGTGAGGGGTTGCAGTGTTGTGTTGTGCCCAAGGCCCAATTTTTCTGCCCCTGTTTTAACAGGGGCGCCTAATAACAATTTTTGATGCAATAATTTGCACGTGGCTCCTTGTTGCGCTCCAATTGGAGTTATTGGGAGGGGTTGCAAGTGTTGTGTTGTGCCCAAGGCACAACTTTTCAGCCCCTGTTTAACAGGGGCGCCTAATAACAATTTTTGATGCAATAATTTGCACGTGGCTCCTTGTTGCGCTCCAATTGGAGTTATTGGGAGGGGTTGCAAGTGTTGTGTTGTGCCCAAGGCCCAATTTTTCTGCCCCTGTTTAACAGGGGCGCCTAATAACAATTTTTGATGCAATACTTTGCATGTGGCTCCTTGTTGCGCTCCAATTGGAGTTATTGTGAGGGGTTGCAGTGTTGTGTTGTGCCCAAGGCCCAATTTCTCTGCCCCTGTTTTAACAGGGGCACCTAATAAAAAATTTTGATGCAATAATTTGCACGTGGCTCCTTGTTGCGCTCCAATTGGAGTTATTGGGAGGAGTTGCAAGTGTTGTGTTGTGCCCAAGGCACAATTTTTCAGCCCCTGTTTAACAGGGGCGCCTAATAATAATTTTTGATGCAATAATTTGCACGTGGCTCCTTGTTGCGCTCCAATTGGAGTTATTGGGAGGGGTTGCAAGTGTTGTGTTGTGCCCAAGGCACAATTTTTCAGCCCCTGTTTAACAGGGACGCCTAATAACAATTTTTGATGCAATACTTTGCATGTGGCTCCTTGTTGCGCTCCAATTACAGTATGTTTGAGGGGTGCCCTTTTTTCTAAAAATTTTCTTTCACAAAACAATAATGGCCCCCCACCACCGCTAAAATATTTGACATAATGTTGCCACACAGAACTTGCGCAAGTAGCATTAATTACTTTTTTTTTATAGTCCTCTCATGTTGTGCAGGGACATTTCTAAACATGTGCCACTACTATAGACACCCAGCAGGTGTGATATTTAAAGGATTTATTTTTTTCACTTTAAGCATCATTAAAATGGCTGCTCCGCAAAAAACGGACGTTTTTAAAAAAAAAAATTCCATTGATACATGTTCCCTGGGGCAAGACCCGGGTTCTGAATGACGTTTTCCAACATTTAATTGAATTTTGGTCTTTAAAACGACCGTTTTTGAATTCGAACGTTCGGGTTCCATAGACTTCAATGGGGTTCGAAATATTCGTGCGAACCCGCGGTCTGTTCGAACGTTCTGGTGCGAACCGGACCCGGGGGTGTTCGGCTCATCCCTCATGGCCATGCTGCAGCGGCTGTACACGCAGCAGAAGGCCATCAATAAGTACCTGTGCCAATATGGCAGCAGAACTGGGTCAGGGGAGCTTGGTTTTTGTTCCCCACGTCAGTGGGCCTTGATCAGGGATGCATGCACTGTCACCATTTGAGGAGGCCACGAGGATGGTGAGCAGTGACAGTGCATGCATCAGTGAGACTGTCTCTCTTATTCACATGTTGGAGCACACGCTACGTTGAATAATGGACAGGGCCCTTGAGGCAAAACAGAGGGAGGAAGAGGAGGACTTCCTTACCTCTCAAGGCCCCCTTTATCCAGACAGTGGTCCTGCTTGCCCACCTAGGACAAGGAGGAGGAGGAGGAGGAGGGTGATTGTATCAGCAGCATGGAGGTGGAGCCTAGCACTCAGCATCAGCAGTCTTCAAGGGATCACTTACAGTCCCAAGGAACCCATGGACTTTTACATGGCTGGGATGAGGTGGCTGAGGATCCTGTCGTCCTCAGTGACCCAGAGGACTGTGCCCCGAATGCCTCAGCACACCTACGCTGCATGGCCTCCCTGATCCTGCAAAGCCTGCGTAAGAATCCTCTTGTTCGTGGTATCAAGGAGAGGGATCATTACTGGCTGGCAACTCTCCTTGATCCACGTTACAAGAGTAAGGTTGCGGAGCTTATCTTGCCATCGCAGAGGGAGCAGAAGATGAAACTTCTGCGGGAGGCCTTGCAGAAGGGTCTGTGCAACGCTTTCCCAGAACCTGGGGCATTTCCAAATCCTGGTCCTGGACAACGTGTTGCTGAGGCTTCAGTGAGTCACAGAAGGAGCAGAGGAGAAGGTGGCCGTCTGAACGATGCGTTCAGACAATTTTTTAGTCCGCAGCCCCAAGGTCTGACCGGTTCCAGCAACCATCGCCAGCGTCTGGTTTACATGGTGCAGGAATACCTAGGGGCAAGATCCGACTTGGACACCTTGCCCACCGAAAATCCTCTGGCTTACTGGGTCTTGAAGATGGATCACTGGCCAGAGCTTGCACAGTACGCAATTGAGCTACTGGCTTGCCCTGCATCCAGCATTCTTTCAGAACGCACATTCAGTGCTGCTGGAGGCTTTGTGACCGATCACAGGGTGTGCCTCTCCACCGACTCCGTCGATCGACTGACCTTCATCAAAATGAATCAGGCTTGGATCAACAGCTACCAAGCACCTGATGCTGATGTAACTGAATCATTTTTTTGAAATGTCATTTTTTTGAAATGTCACATCTCTTTGAGACTGCCTATGCTGATGCTGAGTGACTGTCCTGTTATGCTGCTGATGGAATATCCTTTTCCTCCTCACTTATTTTGCTGATAGCTAGTAAGAAAATGTTTGTTTCTGGGCTCTGCCACCAGTGCCTAAGGCCCAATTTTAGGGGCGTCTAATAAAAAATTTTGATGCAATACTCTGCATGTGGGTCTTTGTTGCGCTACAATTACAGTATCTGTGAGGGGTTGCAGTGTTGTGCTGTGCCCAAGGCCAAATTTTTCTGCCCCTGTTTAACAGGGGCGTCTAATAACAATTTTTGATGCAATACTTTGCATGTGGCTTTTTGTTGAGCTCCAATTACAGTATGACATGGTTCAGGTTCTACTTAACAAACCTACAGTCCTTGTCTTGTTTGCACCGCCTGTATATTTACGACAAATTTGTCATTTACGACAGCAGAACACCCCCTCCCCCCGCTTCTCAACTTTCTTTAATGTGACATGTCACTGTCATCAGCGCCCCCCACTTCTCATTTTTAATGTGCCATGTCATTTTGCTTAGGGCCCCAGGGAGGTCAGGATTGGCACTGGGTCTTGTGATGACCTGGGGGGAGTGGTGGCGGGGAAACTCATGCTATTTTTTTCAAAGATTTGTATCCATATTGCAGGGACCAAACATTACATTAAAGCCGCAAGCAGTATTAAATTTCTTTTTTCTTATAGTAATCTCATGTTGTGCAGGGACATTTCTAAACACGTGCTACTACTATAGACACCCAGCAGGTACGATATTTAAAGGAATTTCTCTTTTTTTTTTTCACTTTAAGCGTCATTAAAATCGCTGCTCCATAAAAAACGACCGAAATGGCTTTCTTTATGCCACTCTTCCATAAAGGGCAGATTTGTGCAGTATACGACTGATTGTTGTCCTATGGACAGAGTCTCCCACCTCAGCTGTAGATCTCTGCAGTTCATCCAGAGTGATCACGGGCCTCTTGGCTGCATCTCTGATCAGTCTTCTCCTTGTATGAGCTGAAAGTTTAGAGGGAGATACTCCTTCCATTTCAATATTATCACTTGCACAGGGATGTTTAACCACTTGCTCACCTTAGGACGTCATATGACGTCCTCCACTTTGTGCAGGGATATCTGGGTGATGCCTGCAGCCACAGGCATCATTCAGATATCGCTGTCTTCAGCCAGTGATTCTGTGCACCATAAGAACGATCAAAGCGGTGGTTCCGCCATTTGATCGTTCTTATAGGTGGCGGGATGGGACACCCCCCTCCCACCGCCATCTGGTGCTTCTCCGGGCTCTTCCGTGCCATCGGGGGCCCGGAGAGCGAATCGGCCGGCGTTCGCAGCAAAACCATAGAGATAACTGGTGACCAGACGGTCACAGTCATCTCTATGACCGTCGGAGGACCGGGCGCGACGTTATGACGTCACGCCAGGTACCTGGAATGTAAACACAGCCGCAATACAAAACATTCTCAAAGTACACATAAATACATAAAAAATAAATATAGGATGAATCTATTCTCTTACATGCACTTAAATACACAAATGTATCTATACCTCAGCATGTACTCTTAATTCTCCTGGACCCTCTAATTAACAAGAAAAAAAAAAAAAAAGAGAAGCATCAGCATGGCAGCACGCCCATTCCCCTATCCCCACACCTCAAATCTATACCACCTCTTACCCGTGTCTATTTATCTTTACTTTCGGGGGGGGGAGAGATTTTCATCTCTCTATCCCCATTACTGTCCTCCTTCAAGTTGTGCAAAGAAAAACTTTTTTTTAAATTAAAATATTAATAATGAAAAATAATAAATATAATATTGCAGATAATACTAATAAAATTGGTAAACAGGACAAATAGAGAGCGGGGGGGCACAGACAGCAATAAGAACCCGGCAGGTGTTCTAGTCCCTCTCTACTCCATCCAAAAGTAAAATAAAAAAGTTTTGCCTTCAGTTATACTAAATGGCCCAGATTCACAGAGCGATTACGCCTGCGCAACAGGAGATGCGCGTGCGTAAGTCTAAATGTGCGCATGCGTTTCGTTGCGCGGCATCCCCAGAACGAGATACGCAAAAAATCGACTTTTTTTTGTCCCGCGTAATTTCGTTAGACTGGCGCATCCGTCCGCGCAAAAGTGCGATAGACACACCATTGATTTGCTAGTCAAATATGCTAATGAGGGACTTACGGGGATCCACAAAACAACGTTGGGGCAGCGCAGGTGACGCAGTGTGCGCAACAGCAAAATGTCCTGTCTAAAATTAGAGCTGATAAAAGCTGGTCTAAAAAAAGAAAAAAGTCTACTTGTTAGATAAAGCAACACTGTTAGTGAGCAGCTCAGCAGTCACACGTGTTGCTCAACAATCTGTATGCCAACATGCCAGGGGCATCGTCGTGCATAGCTATACTACTGACTTTAGATGAACAAAGAAGGAGGAGGGCACGGAGGATGGCATGGGAGAGGATATACCGTACCCGCATAGACCTGTTTGGCATGAGTGATTCTGAGGTGTATCGCATCTTCAGATTCACCCCTCATGCCATCCTGGAATTAACCACAACCCTGCAGGATGACATCACCAGCCCAACACACCGCTCACATGCAGTGCAGCCACTGGTCAAGGTCCTGGCAACACTCCATTTCCTTGCCAGTGGCTCTTTTCAGCGTACAAGTGGAGTGGTGGCTGGGATGTCACAGTCCTCCATGAGCAGATGTGTGCACCAGGTTGTCCCTGCAATCCTCAGACGCATGGCTAACCAAATCATCAAACCCACCACTGAGGACCTGCGGCTGAAGGCAATGACAGATTTCTACAGAATTGCCAGATTCCCACGCACTGTGGGGGCCATTGATTGCACACATGTGGCACTCCAGCCCCCCCAGGAGACAGAGCACATGTACCGCAATCGGAAGCATTGGCATTCCATCAATGTACAGGTGATAGTCGATGCCCAAGGCCTCATATGGCACGTCCGTGCCAAACACCCAGGGTCCAGCCATGACAGCTACATATACAATCAATGCCACATCCGAATGGAATTCGATCAGAACGTGTATGGGGACAGCTGGCTGGTTGGTGAGTGACATGGGTGGCAGGCATGACTGTCCCCCCCCATGATGCACACATCACAAGGGGCACATGCATGACTAACATCCTCCTGTATTTTCCCTTCCAGGTGACTCTGCATATCCACTGGGACCCCATCTCATGACTCCTATCCGGAAACCCCCAAACCCCCAAACCCCAGGAGAGGAAAGATACAATGAAGCCCACGCCCAAACACGTGCAGTGGTGGAGCGCACCTTTGGCCTCCTGAAGTCACGTTTCCGATGCCTGGATAAGTCTGGGGGGACCCTGTTGTATTCCCCAAACTTCGAGTGCCAGATCATCGGTGCATGTTGCCTGCTGCACAACTTTGCAGTAATAAAGGGCCTGCAGATTGACATACGTGATGACCTGACCCCCGAATCAGACAATCCCCACTAACCGAGGCTACACCGTCTTCTGAGGGAAGAGCAGCCAGGAGACAGCTCACATTAGGCATTTTTGCACGTTAAACACACACATTAATCATGGCACAATGAGAATGCATGCATGCACACCACTGTGGTCCCTAACACAGACACATCACATCCTCATCAAATTGGATTAGCACAAGCCCACCATGCAGGACTTGTGAGCAGCAACACCACGCCACGGCTCCAATTATGTCACTGTACATTCATACACCATTCACACGGACCTGGGGATCATTTCTCCCTGGTCCTGGGGAACCCTTCTTCACCACAAATGAGGGTGACACCCCTTTTCCGGCAGAAATGTCACCCCCACATTCCGAAATCATTCACAACACAAAAAAAAAAAATTGTCCAGCAAAAAAATAAAAAATTTCCAGCAAAAAAAAAAAGTCCCAAAAAAAAAAAAAAGTCCAGGAAAAAAAAAAAAAAGAGGGGGAAACCAAATTAATGCAGCTGGCGTGACCCACACCTGGGGCGACCACGGCCACGGCCCCGGCTCCTCAGGGGAGACTCATGGGGGGTAATCCGGGGAAGGAGGAGCAGCCCCTGGTCTCTGCCCACCTGGCGGCATGCCCTCCAAGGCCACAGCAATTCTGTTCAGGCCAGCACTTAGTGATGCCGTATTAACCTGGATAGCCTGGGTGAGGGCCCTCACATCCTGCCCAAGGTCTGCTGTAGTAGTCTGCAGTTCGTTTAGGCAGTTTGTAAGAGCCAGGGAGTCCCCAAGCGTATCCTTTATGGAGGACAGGCTCTCCTCCATCCGCACCAAAGTCTGGCTGACCTGTCCTAGATGGTGGGTCTGAAGGGCCTGGTCCCTTCGGAGATTGGCCTGTTGGGGGAGGAGTGGGAGGGGCTACCCCTTATGGAGGGCTGGCTGCTGCCAGCCAGAGAGGAAGACTCCTCCAAAAACAACAATCCACTGGCTGACATGACCTCCTCCTCCTCCTCAAACTCCTCCTCCTCAAACTCCTACGAGGACTCCGGCCTTGTCTGGGGGTCCTCTTCAGGCTGGTGTCCCGGGGATGGTGCAGTCAGGCCAGATGGCCCAGCACCCTCCTGCACATCTGTGGATGACACAAAACATTCACAGGT